>DVVJ01001969.1:0-10412 GCA_018234505.1 Junonia neildi neildi
TACATAAGTGGGTACATCACAGTTTACCTACTCTTTAAAAGTTTATAAAAATATAGACAAACAAAGTTCAAACAATGTTTGGTTGATGCATAAAAGTGAAATGAAAAATTTCGTGAAAATGTTAACCTAACAATACAGTTTTTATACCTATACTTTTCTTAATTTATTAAACTATTCTGATTAATTGCAAAAAACACACACAAAATTGCTAATGTCACGAGATCTCGAAATTGGCGAGATCTCGCGGTATTGTAATGCACAATCTCGCGAGATCCCGCCGAGCCCCAATCTCGCGAGATTTGCATTCCCTACCCGCAGTCTCCTTCTGGACCATGACGGTCTCACAGAAGTTGACTACGGCCTCCCACGCCGATCGCCGATACGACTGCTCGCAGGGAGAAATTTGCCCGATTTCCAGGACCAAGACACGCCTCCAGCGTGTGTTGGGCAATGTCTTGGTTCGCCCCACAGTGGTGGCAAACCGCTGTCGCTTCGCGTCCGATCCTTCACAGATACTCTCCAAAGCAACCGTGACCGGTCAGTACCTGTGTAAGTCGAAAGGACGTTCCTGAGCTTGGAAGCTGTAAATGAGGAGCAAGGTAATTTCATATCCAAAAGGAGAAAAAAAAGTTAAAATGTGCAGGCCTATGTTATTAACGAGTGGAGAGAAGAATATTTCGGAATTACTTTTAATATAAAAAAAATATTGAAAATTAAAATAGTATTATTATTATAGTCCTTACTTAGAGATAAGGTATTGCGTACTTTGAAACATTCTTACAAAAAAACATATTACAATCTTTTAAGATTGTAATATGTTTTTTTATTTAATTTTAAATTGATTCTTTTGATTAAATGATGAAAAAACTAAAACAAATTGATGTAAGATATTACCAAATGAGTGAAAGATTTCATAGATTATCGTAAGAAGTACAAATTAATAAAAAAAAGTCTTAATAATGTCGTCTTTTTATTTTTGTTTCACATTATGCTGGATCCGCGCTGGATCCAGCTGGATTTAAGTCAATCCAGCGGGAATCCAGCCGGATTGAAAACGCCGCTGGATTGCAATCCCTAAATGAACCCTTGTTCATATCAACCTTTTCAACTGATTATGGGGAGCCTAGTGATCTATTGCATTTGTAAACTAACTAGGTATGAACATATTTTTCGTAGGTAATTTTTAGAGAAATAATACTGCAATAAATAAATAGATGCAGTTAGTATAATTATACATGTATACAACGCCGTATATCTACTACAATAAACAAACACATGCTAATTATGTGCAAGTATCCATACGACACGTAAGTTCCTAGCTTCTTGATTACGTTCCCAGGGAAGTTTTTAATGCCAACGAAGTTAAAACGGTATTCTACGTGACTTCATCTCGACTTAACGTCTACTAAACTTAGAATTTCATTGTGTGAATTGCGAGCAGAGTTAGGCTCACACTTAGATAATACATAAATACCCTAATTTCATTCATTTGTTTAAGAAGTCTCCTAATATAATTAATTTGTTTCCTACAGAAGTTTTTGAGATTATAAACTCGTTAATAAATTGAAATCAACTGTAAAAGATACCCACTTCTTATAAATTTATTTGTCAAAATTTTGTACACATTTCGAAGTAATTTGCCACTTCAACTGTAAGTATTAATTAATAATATGAAGCTACATGAGCGGTCAAACGTCAAAACGGCCATCATAACGTGCCATATTATAAGTAAAATAGATTACGGATGCTAGTGTAGATATATTAGCGTTTATAAAGTGTTCAGATTCGCGAGAACCATATGAAATTTGAAGTTTGCTCTAGTTTAAAGCTTAGCTTTTAGTAAAAGTAAAGAACATTGTTTGCCACTTTAAGTTTATTTTAGCGGGCTATGAGGCAGGGTTCTGAATTTACGTGAATTTTATAGTTTCATTAAAATTAGAATCGGTTCGCCTCCGTTTGGAATAGTACTTGCTACTTTTAGAAATTTTAGCAAAAAGTATAGATAAAAGTTCAAGATAATTTGTTTTAGGTTATATGAATATTAATAATATTAGGAACTTCTGAAAAAATATCTTTGACAAGTGATCCTTTTTTGTGAGTTAATTATGAGTTTTCTACTATTTGCCTCTATTTATTACAATGTAAAGTCTAGCCAAACTAAGATAACATAATATTAGTTTTATTTTAAGTAAACAAGTAGTTAGATATCCTGTTCAAAATTTCCCAATATGTTGACTTTTGCACGAAACGCTATTATTACTGGCACTTGGTAGGTATACATATAGAATTACTGTGATAGTAGGTACTTCCCAGAAGTTAAAATAGCAAATTTTTTTTAATGTGAATGATGTAAGAGTTGTGTTTTTACTGTACCTTAAAAAACTTAAACTGTACCTTAAAGAGAAGAACTGGGTATTATTTGATATGTTGGTGGCAGAAGAGCCAACAAGCGTTAAGCACTAATAGTATAATACACTTATGCTTTTAAAATAATTATAGAAAAACAATATTTATTACATAATAGACCAGAATATTATTTATTTTCAAGTAGTTAAACATAGTTTGACGAATTTTCCCGTCAATGGTTGACTTCGCACATCTCTGCGAATATAAAAAGGAATTTTATTTGCTATCTGTCTGTCCAAATATTTTTCTTGAAAATTATCAGAGGCATTAAATATATAAAATACTAAGGTCAATGGACTTTAATAAGCTTATTAAAAAAAAAAGCTGACTGTGAAAATCTGAAAAATACAACCGGTAAAGACATCACTAGACAATAACGATAACGACCACAAGCGTTTTGTTTATGGTTTTAAATTTTCTAGACCGATTTCTAAATTCATTCTTTCAAATTGGCTCGTAAATTGCAGAGATGTGGGCTGACATACCTGTTAATGGGACTATTTTGAATATGTGGTTCGGTGGTAGTGTTGAGTAGGACATACATGAGGCGGTACATTTGTACGTGACGTCGAAATGTAAGAGCTGCTCAAAATTTAAAAATATACCGCTTTAAATTTGCTGTCACGGTAGTCGCATTATTCGTAAACGAGGAGGAGCGAGACGCACGCTGCGACAAAGAGGCCGCGTAGGTATATGTAAGGGATGTAAGTTTTCATTACAATTGTAAGAGAAGTAAGTTTTTATTACATTTGAAGTGACGTGTTCAAAAATGTTAAAAATAATATTTTTGTACTTGTCACTTAAAATGTAATGACAAACGTAAATACGCCTCGCCTCATTTGAAGTGGGACATTGTACTGGCTCAGTACAAAAAAGAAGCTACTCTTACAAACTTATGTCCTACCCAACACTATTCGGTGGTTGTCTAATGAAGAGTTGTTGATGTCAAGACAAGAGTCATGGTTATACATATATTATTATTGAGAGTTGGCATAGAGAGCATATGGAATAGGATGAATAATAATTAATAACTGTTGCATTATTATTCGTTTATAAAATATAATTTAAATTAGGTTAATAAAATATAATTATTATTAATATTTTATTTGTTAAGCGACTTAATTAAACCATATCGTTTAATGAGATACGCTTGACACGTGCCTAACTTCGCTTGTGTACACTTGTGTAATAAAGGGTTATTATTACCTAACCAAAGTGACTTGAAGAGAAATTTCATAATTACACATAGGATGATGTCTTAACTCACTTACAAAGGCTAATGAATCATCTGCTTGTATTTGATAATACTTGTTAAATTTGTTTAACAACTCCTCCTCTCGCTTCCGCTGGTGAAGTGCTGGATTCATTGTTGTACAAGTTGTGATTACTTTCTTTATAACTCCTTTGAAAAGTTATAATTGCTGTTATATTAACTCCCTTCAACAATAGTTTGAATGTAACTTCATACAGACTTTAACACGTTTACCTCCACTCGTTTAAATACTCTTACATGAGTGAATACGTTAATAGACGACCAGTATTTTAATTTTATTTATTTTGTATTGTTTTCGATTCGATCACTAGAATTTTCGCATAGATATTTAAGATAATAAAATAAACTAAATAAAGCCCAAAGCTTTCGGCATGATGTAGGTATATTAAGCATAAATATCGTTTCAAACGCAGATGTGCACTTTCGTGCAAGTGTGCTCAATTCATGCAAATATCCGATGAATTTGAAAGGCAACGGAAACTTAGAAAAGTAAGTTCGAATTCGCAAATATCCGCAAATATTAAATCATACTATGCGACTTCGATGATCTCGGCTGGATTTCTTGGAACGGTGTCGCAGCTTTTACGATTTTTAAGATGTTAACTTTTAGAGCATAAACTTCGCGTCCATAGTTTTTGGCTTTACTATTAAAACAATTAATTTAACAATTAACGTTAAATTGAATATAAACATTCGTTATAATTAAATTACACAACAAGTGCCTGAACACAAGAATCTCTTAATGTGAAATTTATTGACACATGAAAATCAATAGAGCACACGTCCATTGAAATTAACCGTCCCCAAAGAATTTAAAGCATATTATTAATTTCATCTTCAACTAAACTAAATAGAACTGTAACTGTTGATAACTGTAACGTTTTTAATAAAACTTACGAATAAAATCAAGAAGAAGAGTTTCAAACAAATATTTTTATATATCTTTCAAAGAAGTTGTAAAAATTCACTTAAATCCGCAATCCCGTATAAAGCTACGACGTATAACTTTTGTCTGACATTCACGTTTGCATGGAAATGTCGTTTTGTTATAGTCGACTAAAAGTTATTTGTCCTCGGAGTAAAAATCGGACATACAAAGCGAATGGAAATCGGGTGAAGAGTCGAGTTGCGAAGTTGGCTCACTGTGTCGTATTAGGATCTCTGGTAACTCAATGTTTGTCTTTTTACGAAAGCAAAAATTTCCCTAATTACAAGCGCAGGCACTTCCATCCAAAAGCGTCAAGGCAATTAAGCAACTTTTAAGGCATCTCGACGCCTGGCTTCTATTTAAAAATCTGTCTTTTTTAGTAGTAGGTAATTATGTTTGTAGAAAGATATCATATTATAACACTTTTCTTTAATTTTAAAAGAAAATTGTGCTTGGTTATGATCACTGTTTTTATACAGCTACTTAATATATTTTTTTAAATAATGCGAAAAGTAAATAGGTATTAAGTTTTTATATTAGTGCAAGTTTATCATATTTCACACTAAAAAGTAAATCGATTTCGCTTTTATCTCCATCAAGTCCACAGATAATATTGAATAGGCTGTGCAAGTGCCTATCATTGCGACATCGTGCTATTGAAGTGTGAACACTCTGATAGCACTCCGCCAGACCGCACGTTACTGCTGGTCCACGGAGTAGGGAAATGTTTTATCCCTAAAATATGAGGCTGTTAATGTTAGATTATTTTTGTGTTTTTGCGATTTTTTGTAAGAACTGAGAGGAAAAATGAAACGTAATTTATCTAAGGACTAGGTACATATTTAACATAATCCTTTTTTTAATAAGTAGGTAGTTAAGTATTTGATAGATAACCACTTCTCCAATAAAGATCTTAAAGTATACCGTTTCATAATAAAAGTGCCTTTTTTCATAAAATCATATTTTTCTTCTCTTAAATTCGTTTACACTGTATGTGGAAACAGTTTTTTTACGATATCAGTATACATTTCAGCGAATACCTACATAAGTAAAGAAATATAAGATGTGAATTGTTTGTATTGTATTGGAACTGAATAATAGGTTAGCTGAGAGGCAGAGATTGTTCGCCGAGGAATATTGATTGTATCACAATACCTTTGTTTTTCTCTATACATTTTTGATATCAATGTATAAACTTTTGCTTACCTGTACGAAATGAAGTGAGATGATAGTTCATGAAAATCACATATGACTGATATTGAGCTATAAGATAGATTTTTTACAATAAAGTCATTGTCGTAATGATTAAAATATTATGACCATATATCTAGCGCGCGAAATTGAGAAGCATTAAAATGTAATCATACTTTTATGACAGTAGATAAGTATAGGGTAGTAAACTAAGTTTAGGTACCGAGATCTTATCCAATCATCATTTTACCAGATCTTGGTTATTACAGAGGAAAAAGGTTAATATTTTGTATTCCGCTGTGGGTGTGTCACACTCACAAATGTCCCGTAATATATGGTGTTCATTTCTCAAGCAATTACTCAAATGGCACTTGACGTTTATTATCGTTTGCAGTGAGACATATTAGAACATTTTTAGTACTGTAAAAATACATAACAACATGGTCTTATCGATGTTTATTTTGGAACAATGTGGGAAGTTTACATTTTGTTTTCTTTGTGCTAAAAAAAGATATTTAAAATAAATAGTTTCGATTCTGTGCACCTTTTATCGAAAATATACGAATTTGTTATAATGAAAAATTTCGTCTTTTGATCATTAATCATAGTTTTTAAATTATGAAAAGTAAACTGTAAATAAAATTTTTAATTAAATTGAATGCATTTGCAACACACATAAGTAAATTTAAGCTAGTTTTACACTTGCACAATGAGTGCACGAAACTAATGTTTAGATTTAAACTTTAAGAACACCAAATCTCTTACCGTTCCGTGCACGTAATGTGCATGAAAAATGGCGCAAAGTTTTCTCCTCATGTACTAACATATAAATATTAATAATAGATATATATATTAATATATACGACAATTACTTGTATACAGTATATTTCAAATGCAATTCAGTTTTCTCATACTCTTGCTCCCAGCTTATTTAACGACATTGTACGTGAGCAGCAGGGCAGAGTTCCTTTAGTTAATATCACTTTATGTGACAACGTTCTCGTCGTTTTGCGAAGCTGAAAGAATTCTCTATAACGAAATAACTGAAGTGATAAGACTAACAGCGAAATGTTGACTGAAAGTTGTAAGTGAAAGAGATACTTTGTAAAGTGAACTTGTAATAACGATGCACGTAATTAAATTGAGATTTTTGTTTCAAGTACAATATTCATTGAAATTACAGTAATTTACTAGGGGATCACATTGAAGGTAGTGTTAAAGTTAGTCGAAAAATGTATGCATAAAGAGCAATCGATTATTATACCCAACTAAAACTATGAGAGAAGCGTCAAAAAAGATCACTTTATTTTCATTAATCATTACACGTGAAATATTTGTTGAAGTGAATGCCATGAAGATATTTTCATTGCATTCAGTAAATCGGACTTTCGTAGGTATATAGATGCAAACGCACACATTGACAACAACAATATCATTGCTAGAAGTTCTCGAGCACATACATATGTGTGGACATAAATACTCCTATATCAATTACTGACAGTTCTTATATGGTTCTAATCCATTAACTAAGATTTATGCTCGTGGTTACGTATCCTTATAAAATATTTTATCGAACCAAGAAAACAAAATATT
Source organism: Junonia neildi neildi (assembly GCA_018234505.1). Classification (NCBI taxonomy): domain Eukaryota; kingdom Metazoa; phylum Arthropoda; class Insecta; order Lepidoptera; family Nymphalidae; genus Junonia; species Junonia neildi. The sequence goes on from DVVJ01001969.1 coordinate 7,392, forward strand.
GGATTGATTTAAAGAATGTTGTATACAAACTTTTTATTAGTATTATGTAACCCTTTACATTTGATGCAAAAAACATTAACCTTTTTATTACTTCGTACGCGTTTATTGTAATAGTTAAAAGTGTTGTTATATCGGCACTGATACCAGTATTATGTGCTGATGTTCTTTGTGTTATTGTACCATTTCAACCATGGACATTGGGACATTCACAGATATATATTTTGCCACATACATAGACATATATATATCCTTGTTATATTGCTCGCAGGCACATAAACCTAAGAGGGTATTTCCGACTAAAACCGTTTCTCTGTCCATCGAGAACCTACGATCGATTTGTCAATGTTAACTTAAAAAGATAGAGGAATTGGGTCAAATTCCCTTAATATACGGTTTTTATGGAGAGTTATCCCGGAGTGACCCAGAGGCAGTCGTACAGCGGACGCGTTATAACAACTGCCGCTGTAAGCACGAGAATTGAATGGGGACGTGACGGCAATCCTAAATACCGGAAGGGATAATTTTTTTTCATCTATTTTATCTGTCTTATTTATTTCTTTGTATGCTTCAAAAGTTACGGCTTTGAAGTTTTACGCCCAAATATATTTGGGTTCGTCCCAAACTCCAACCTTGATAAATACTATAGTGACCTAAGATTTGACCTGGTTTAATTCCTTCTCCCAAACCGAAATCCTCGTGCTGAACGTTACAATTTCACAAATATTATTGCACAAAAACATTTTACACAATTTGCTGTGGCCGCTAGGAATCAATTTACTCGGTCTTAAAACTTAACCCTACATCAACTATTTATCAAATTATATATATTATACAGGGTCAATGTGGATCATGTGTATTAATTGAAACTACGTTTATTACTCCTATTCAGAAACACTTTGAACTAGTAGAAAAATAAATACTACGAAAAATACGAAAAAACAGGCGTAATACACAAAATTCACTCACACAGAAGAGTTAGGTGCATTATTGTTGTTAGGAAATATACATTGTGCGAAAACTGAGCACAAACTTAAAAACTGTGTAAAGACTAAACTAGTGATCCGATTTAAATAATTTTTTGTGTATAGCCATAAATTCGTATTTCGTTTAAACAATTTCAATTAAAACACATAACATGTCCTGACCCTGTATAATTTTATATTTCCTGAAGATTTAAAATGCACTTCTCATGAACCAGTTTATAAAAATCACACCTATTATGCAACACAATGATCAGCAGTATTGCATTTGTAAATAAGATATACGAACCAAGTCGCAATAACAATCTTGCGCTCTATATCGGAAGATTTATCATTCAATCGGTTGATTAGAAGCAATGGCCCGTTAGCTATGCACATCGGAGCGCGTTGATGAATGGCTTCTATGCACGGACATTACCACATCTCATCTGTGCTCGCATGACTTTGCATAATTCAATACGAACACGACTAACCCGCTGAATGATCTATCTGTATCTATGTTCCAATATTATTGTTACGTGCACGTGTGCTGCATCTACGAATTTAAGTTGATTTATGAAGCTGAATATTAGTTTATTTGTTTGAAGTCACTAATTAAAAAAATATCTAGTACTTACTAAAACTTTTTTTTTATTATTTAGGTGGTTGTAGACCTTATAATATCACGCTAAGCTAAGAGTTTTATTGCCAATTCTATTTTATAACAATGTTGAGTGAATTCTATTTTTCAAACAATTAATAAAAGTATAACTAAAAATATAAAGAAATCAAAATGCGCAATTGTATTCATTAGAATGTCGTTTCCAGATATTTCGCTGACACAATTAATGAAATTTCAGGGACCAATCTGGAATTATACCTCTCTTTTACTTACTCTATTTAACCTCTCCATTTGCTAATCCTGATGAAGTTAGAAGTACTTAAAAGTCTTCTAATTCAGAACCTCATCTTCTTTGAAGTCTGTAATAAATAGTTACTAATTATTATTTTTATGTAACTCGTAAGCAATATTCTCTCCGTATTTATGTAGTACGTGTCAATCAACAGTCTACAATAATTATATTCCTATCTTTACGCCAACAATCACGATTCCATCACTTCCCGGTACGATACGCGTCCTTTGTCCGTCACTCCCTTCATTAGCACCCGCCTGTTATCTCTTATCTCGGGTATTACGCCGCAACCAGAAACTTGCCACCTAATTTTCTCCAAGTAGGTCATATATATTGACAACAGAGTTGTAACAATCTAACAAAAGGGTTCTAGGTTTTTTTATAGCTGGTCTTTTATTACATGTAGATATAATTTATATTATAATTTATATATTATGTATAATTTATATCTTACTCCGCTAGTGTGTATGTCGTTGTACAAAAAAAATATTTATCCCTCGAAAACAGCTCATTTTTAAGATACATAATATCCTTTTTTAAATCTGGGCTTCTAATTTTATGTCTGCTAAATTTGATGGCAAACAGTTAAGTCGTGAAAGCGAAATAATCAAGCAAATAAAATCTCTTTTGTATTTATTGGTAGGGATTATCTGTATCATTATGACTAGTATTTCCAGTTATACCCTGGTCATATCATTTTTTTCCCGCTATTTTTGTATCAAAAAATTATATCTCGATTTTGTAAAGAAAAATACAGCTGAATGAAAGGAAAATAACGTTACTTGTTTCATAATGCTTTCCTCAAATTTAAGGATGATTTATCACAGCTTTATGATTATACGGATTTCTATACCAAAAGATGAGTGTCCATTTAGTTTGAAGGTATTCAACGTCGATTTCTTTTATGACTTGCTATTTTGGCTCAGGTGATATATTAAAAAAGTTTTTTCAGAATAATAGCCTAGTGCATATATAAACACAAAAACACATTCACTGAGAGTAGGTTTCTTACTTTGTCCATTGTAAGCGTAGCACTAAATTGTTTCTTGATATTGTGTGAAAAATACTCTAAAAATGTTATATACTTATATACTAGGAATATTTACAGTTTCATTTCAACATGTGGCACCATAATCTCTGTAGTTTAT
>DVVJ01001970.1:0-10411 GCA_018234505.1 Junonia neildi neildi
TCTTAAACATTGCAATGTACATATGTTTAACATAAAACCGTTTAACTTAAAAAGTTTTTTTACCTATTTTTATTATCCTTAAGTTTTTTACTAGTCGAACTTGGACAACAACAAAAAGTACCTATAAAATATAATAACATATCCCTATCTCTATTATTTACAATATGCATTTTCAATATTATATGTAAGTATATCTTAATTAATAAGTATGGACGATTATATACGTATTTATTTGACTTATAGGTAAGTGTACTTTAATTATAAATTAACAATTTATATAGGTATATATGATGACACGATTTAATGATATTGAAACGTGTATTGTCTTTATTCCGATACATATTCATAGGAATTTATTTAAGCGTCCTTACGCCTCCAAGCTATGAATGAAATTAGCATCGTTATATGCGACTACGAGATTTTTAGGTACATGAATAATGTATCAATTATTAATATTTGTTTATTTTTATCAGGTTTTTAATCTTAGAATATGTACTATATTCTTAAGTCCGTTTCAGGACACCATGTCTGTTTGTCTGTTTTTTTGTCGGCGACTTTGCGCAAGAATCTTTTGAACTAGAAAGCTGCAGGTACGGCACGAGAATTGCGTGTACATATCATGTCACATATCAATAATAAATTATAATTAAAAAGTTTTGCCTGGATTCCTGTCCTTTATCCTTTATTTATAAGTAAAGGTAGACATCAAAGGTTTTACTCAATCTTGAAAATAATATTCAAGGAATTGATATCGTGTTTAAAGTTTGGATTACATTTATTGGCATCGTTTCAAAGGATATTTATTATATATTTTTCGATTTATTTCTATCCTATTATAAGTTTAATTAATTTTTATTAGCTACTTTTATCTCCATTTAATAACCAAACTCTTGCGAGTATTAAATAAACATTTAGTAATACATAAGTACAATACAGTAGTAGTAGTAGTAGTAATAACAGCTTGTACATATCCCACTGCTGGGCATAGGCCTCTTCTCCTATTAGGTATGGAGCTTAATCCACCACGCTGCTCCGCTGCGAATTGGTGAATATACATGTGTCAGAATTGCTTCCGGCACATGCAGGTTTCCTCACGATGTTTTCCTTCACCGCCGAGCTCGATATGAATTTAAACACAAATTTAGCACTTGAACATCCAGCGGTGCTAGCCAGGGTTTGAACCCGCGGCCTTCGGATCGACGTGTTCTCACCACTAGGCCATCTCGGCTCTACAGTACAGTAGTAATATTTAATGCTCAGTAATACCGTACAATTGTTTGCACATTACTCGTAGCGTCAAAGCCTTTGCCTGACGCGGCCTCATCGAATTATAAATTAATTAATTATCGCTATTTGTCAAGTTTAGTAGACGCCTGGCTTAGAGCCTTAGAATAATAGTTAGTCCCAAGGTGCGAATTGTTCTTAAGTAATATAATGCACGTGGGAAGGTCCCACGGTGTTGCGGGCTACGACCTAATTGAGCGCGCTTCTTAGAGATAGCGCACAGCATTTTGCAAACAATCGCAATAAGCCGGGTTATTACTATTTAGAACGTTCTCTTGATGATCTTAACGTATATGGTCATAAATGTACCGAGATAATTGTGTGATGCTTAGAAATCCCACTTTCTAAGCCAGACGATGTTTTACTAGTGCGTAATGAAAATATTTTATTTAAAGTGTGTATTAATATATCACGAATTTTTAAAATAATACAAATTTACAATGTTATTCTTTTGTCGCAATTTGTCTTGATATATGTACATAAATAAAATAATAGTTAAACACAAAAAAATTGTCAAATGTCGTACCTAAATTAATTTTCTTTCGTGCTTTATATTACGCGAAAATATTGCGGAGAAATACTAATTCTTGTGCATTTTCCACCCGACGGTAAGACATCTTGAAATTTTAAGCTCTTAATACTTATTAATGTTAGAAGAAGAAGCCTTTGTCTACCTCTCGTGAATCTTTTGTTTTTACACGTAGAAAACGGACGTCATAGCGGCGAAGGAGAGTTAGGTATTAATCTTTGTCACATGATCTCTTCTCAGCATTATGTTTTAAATTAATCATAGCTGTTATGAGTTAGTTGTGCATCGTTTCACGTAATTGATGTTAGGTAAGCGCCCTGCGATGTGAAAAAATATAATCTCCATTCTCAAGGCGAGTTTAGTTTCTCTACGAGAATAGATGTTGGCGATTACTGTTACAATTAAACATGTTTATCTACCGAATTTCCGTTACATTGTTAAGTTTACGCAAAGAGGATCGAAATCATGATTGCCTTCATTTATTCTTGGTCGAGTTATCCGATAAGTAGAAAATTTTGCAATTTACTAATTATAAGGTACCGACATTTATCTCTGCGGTATTGTGCGCGTCGAGTCGTGCAATTTTAGCGAACGAGATTTCATTCCGAGAAGAATATGTTTGCACATAATGTGTCAACATAGAGTGTTGTGCTTCGAGTAAATGTTTTTATATGTACTGACGAATGTTTCGCGTATATAGAGATAATCTTAATAGTTTATTTTTATTATATCGTGGAAAAAGAGCGAGTTAACTTTTTATTATAATTAGTTGCATTTTTTATAGTCCATATTTAATTTTGGTTTTCATTAAAAAAATGAGTAAGCAACGGTTTTTGTTTTATAATTTGGTTTTTATTACTAGTTTTAAGCATTTATTTCTTCTTTTATGTTAACATCAATTAAAGCGAAGAGTCTCTGATTTAGTAATTCTTGTTATTTTAAAGCCTAGACGTGTATAGGATCCTGTTTGCAAGTGTTAGGTCATAGTTATTTGTGCTTGACACTCAATACACGTACAGACGTGTTTATTGTGTGGTTTTATGTTTGAATGAAAACATGTTAATTTTGGGGCTTTGTTTGAAAAATACATATTAGGTTTTTAAACATGATTATTTAACATAAAAAAAGTTTTTTTACATGTCAAATAAATATGAAACATGTGGTTTAAGATTACGGAATATTAGTATTAATGTTGCCCTATTACAAAACAGCTATTAAATACGAACATTTTTCCTGCCACATATTTTTCCGGATGTGAATATTCGGTTAATTTTCATTTATTAATCTATAATAAATACTCTATAGTAATTTAAGCTATCTTCAAAGGTGTACTTAAATTTAACTAGATCGATAAAATATAAAAACAATCTCACCGATTTCAAAACAAGATTATTAATAAATGTCGAAAGAATTTAACCTTTTGTATACAAATAATATAACATGGTAAATTATCTAGTACAGTGTTACCTTACGAGGCAAGGATACGCCCATACGCCATTAAACTATAAGCATGTTGTGTATTTTCATAATGTTCTCAACTGTCGAATACCTAGAAACATGTAGTTAACGAGACAATGGAAGGATTTCGAAATTTCTTACTTTGAATGCGAAGTACGCATGATCAGTTTATTTATGCACGTAAGGATGAATGTTGAGGTAAATTTAGACATTATTAAGCCGTAAGCAGCGACTCATGTAGGTATTTTCATTGAAATCACAGAACTATTAAGCATAATATTTATTAACAAAGAGATAGTCTTGATAGTTTCTTTATATTGTATCGTGGAAAAAGCGCGCGTTTACTTTATATTATAAAAAGTTTGCAGTAAGTACATAATAGTTTATCAACAAGTTATGGGATGGAATTAATGAAATAAAGATAATTGTCATATTCATTACGTTAGTTCAAATTATCATATCTTTTTTTTTTACATAAATCACTTGTTTGTATATGCAATGAATGAAAGGAAATCTCGACTTCGATTTTTATTCATAAATAGTATTTTAGAAAGCTCAAGTATTTCCATATAAAATTCAATGAACTCTACGCTTGTTATAGAGTGTTTATTATCGTTTTTCTTCCATTATGGACGATGGACTCCTGGTAAAGTGAGGCGTATTCTTATGAAGCTATTCTTAAGTCCCCTCAGTTAACTTTAAGAGCGCCTGTTAATCTTAAACAAAGAAGGTGTTATTGCGTATAAAAAATTACTTCTTTTCGTATAGCTTTAAATTATTTTCTAGCAGTTATAACATTTTGTTAAGTATAAATTTATGTACAACAAGATTTAATTTATTGATGATGAAAATATATACAATTACTCTCGATGAGAGTATTTGAATATATGAAACCAATTATTTTGTAGAATTTATTAGTTCGCTTTTAATAAACCACAAAATATTTACGTCTGTAATATAATTTGTAGCATATATTATTTCATAAAATCATTTCCGAAATGCTCTAACGAATATTTAAATCGAAACTGCAAATATTAAAGTACATGAACGCAAATAAACAATTCAAACAAACTTCGAATATTAGTTTTCATCGTTTAAATATTAAAATCTCTAAAATACAGTTTGAAATCGTAATTGTTCGGGGCAATTTCACGAAGAAGGTTTAACTAAAGTTGTAAATTACGCAAATGGTCGGCAGAAGTGTAACTTAGGCTAACAAATGCCGGGACAGTTGCCTTCTAATCAAGGGTCAACCATACACGTCGCAAAGTCGCAAACAACTAAAGCAACGGAGTTGTGTTGCGGCTGGCATTTGCATTCTATTCACATTGTACCTGCATTTTATACTTCTTGCTATTAGTTAAAGCTAAAATGTATTAATTTAACTATTATAAAACTTTAATTTTTTGTCTTTAAGCTTAAATGTATAAAAATTTCGTGACCTGTGGCGAATTTAAGTTTGGTGCGGCCCTAGGCCCTAATCCATAGATCGGCCCTAACTTTAAAAGAAGGTCGACATCTTCCGTTCTCTCATCATCCGCCTCTTTTACTTTCTGATACCTACAATTTCGGCGCCCCAGAAAGGTTGTTTTTGCCGTCCTTAAAAATATGCCGTCCTAGACTCGTGTCTATCGGGCCTATTGGTAAACCCGTTCCTGTTTGTGGCAGAAATATTTGCAATTTAAAACTTTTTTTATTTTTTTGATGAAATTTTTTGACTTCATATTTTTTCTAACTTTCTAAGGCTGAACATCTCCCATGCCATGGACATGATATTTTCTCTTCTTTATATCTTTAATAACAGAGGAAATAATTTTTAATTGTTTTGCTAATAGCTGTTTAAAGAAAGGAAGAATCCACAAAAGCTTCAGAGATTTACATTAATAGATTGATTATTATCAAGCGAGTTATTTGAAATCGCTTTAATATTCCAAATTTGGGTGCCTTTGAGGTAGTTTACTTAATTATCCTGTATATTTTTAAATTAAGAATTAATTTAGTGAAACCTACATAGTTCCCTATTATTACTTCTAAACTTCCATTAAAGGAACAGGCCTGGCTCAGCTATTTAATATAATATAAATTCGACGAACGGAGAAGTATGAAATTTGGCATTTATTGGAGAAGTTTATATTTTTTAAATATTATTTGCAGTAACTATGTTAAATTATTTAAAATAAAAGTATTTCACACATCGGCACTACCACATGGATATCTTTGTAATAATACCATCAGTCACAATATTGTCAAATGCCAAGGGGTCAGATTAAACTAATAAAAAAGAAAATGAGTAGCTTAAATAAAAAGGTTTTATGGGCGATTCCATCGACAACAGACAGATCTCTAGTTATGTTTATTACTTATGAAGTCATTAATGCTAACTATTGTCACAGGGTTTTTGCTGTTACGGCCGTAAATTAAAGTGGTCCCATCGGCGCCGAGGGTGCGAAGATATGAATATTATAATATCCTTCATCTTGGGACACGATAAGTTCTGTGTTTGAATGTAATATGTATAATGTTATTTGGTGATCAATATTAGATTATAAAGAGATTTCTTTTATAGCAATGTAAGCTCAAAAATAAGTACCTTGTACCTATGATAATGACATCTACATAAAATGCTATTTAAAAACTGAAACTACCGAGTTTCTTTCCAGTTCTTCTGAGTCACAGAAAGTATACAAAGACCCGGCGATAGTTTTACATATGGGAAGACAAAATATTGAGTGGTAAGTTATTAGAAGGTTATATTAATAACCGACTTAAAAAGGAGGTTTCTCAGTTTGACGCCAGATAACATTGTCATTTATTAATCGATTTTGATGATTCTTCTTTTGTTGGTGATATGTGGAGATATTCCATGATAAGGAGGATCTAATAATCCCAGTGAAATCGAAAGAGAACTTTTAAAAATTGTAGACTAGTGCGCTTGGTTATTTTTCAAAAACTTTTTTAAAGCACTTCAACTTAATGAAGCTCCGGAGTCGATCTGATGATGGGGCCGAACGGCAATTGACGGAAGTCTTCGACGATTTACCGTAGTTACCTTGAATTTGGGCTTCATTAATTTGTATTGATGAGAACTTTCCACCTATACTAGTTAATTGTAACTTAATAGTGTGAACATAATTTTTTGTACTTTTAGAAAAAAAATTACTTGTGTTTTTGTATTATATTTTTGATGGCAATTCTTCGAAAATCCGCGAGATTCAATTTTTCTGTGATAAAACTGCAGGAAGCTAAGATTTTTTTAATAAGTCCATTGTTTGAACAAAATTTTACATATAATAATACAAGGTCTGTGAATATCCTTATTATCATATTTGTTTTATGAATAATATCTGAAAATCATACGGCGAACAATATTTTTCCTCAATGCACAAAATTGCAATGCATTTATAATAATAATAAAAAAAACTTTATACCAACTTATTATATAATATTTAACCTTTATGAGATCGTTATCTATTAGCAAATAGGTAATACTTATAATGACTATAAATATATTTTAATTCACGAAGCGTAATGAACAATGACATTACACGCTCACTGAATACCGTTTACTATGGACGTAACGTAACGTAAAAAAACGTAACACAGCCTGTACATATCCCACTGCTGGGCATAGGCCTCTTCTCCTATTAGGGAGATATTACTATGGACGTTAAGGTTAAATAGTTTCTATATATTGAATCTATAAATATTCTATAGAATAATCACTAATGAATGAGTACTACTCAGATAAAATCGATGAGTATGAAAATAAAATAAAATTGTATGAAAAAAACATGAAAAATTTGGACAATCAATGTATCGACTTAAAAAGTAACTATAAAAATCTATCCCTAAAATACGATGTATTACAAACCAGAACAAACCAATTGGAACAAAAACTACTTTCGAATCAATTAGAAATTTGTGGCATTGAGGAGGAGGAGAAAGAAAATTTAAACAGTATAGTCCAGACTGTCGCAGTGGCTATTCAACAAAACCCAGAGAATATCATATCAGCATACAGAAAGAAAAAAAACATTTCTACTAAAAATGAAAAAAGAAGAGAAATCTCCGTCATTACAGTGGTCTTGCGTGAGGGCACTCGAGATCAGTGGCTACAAGCTGCCAAGACTTCAGAAATAAATACAACCGACCTTGGTGTAAAAGGAAACCCAAGAATATACCTACGCGAGTCTTTGACACCTGCTACAGCCTACTTGCTCTGGAAAACTAAAGAAGATTTAAAGAATCACTATAAATACATCTGGTGTAAAAACGGTACTATTCTAATACGTAAAAATGAAAAGGATAAGGCTACTATAGTGAGTTCATTACAAGACTTAATTCATATAAATGCGACCGTAGGTACTCCAGAATAATAACTTTAATGTTTACTGTATACTAGATATATAATATATACTTTTTATTCTTTTAATGGATGATGCTCTCCAAAATTTGGTAGAAATTAATTGTAACACATGGAATGATTTTGTCTATAAAATACCAAACTCGCAGAATTCACTGTTCCTGTTTCATGTAAATATTCGATCAATAATGAAAAACTTTGCTCAATTAGAATATATAGTCTATAATTCATTGGAAATAATTCACTTAATAATTATATCAGAAGCAAATATAAAAAATGATGTTGCAATAATGTACACACTGAATAACTATGATTTAATAACTAATTTACGAACAAAAAGAAAGGGTGGTGGATTGCTATTATATATTCACAAATCAATTAAATTTATTCAAAATTTAGTTTCCGTTAGAGAATTTGAATGTATCACAGGAGAAATAATCATAAACAATGGTAATAAGATAGGCCTCTGTGCAGTTTACAGGCCGCCAGATTCTAATAAAGACCGCTTCATATCTGAACTTTGCAACATTGTGAGTGCCTATCCTTTCAGCAATAGCTACATTGTTATTGGAGATACTAATATAGATTTAAAAAATTGTAACTCTACAGTAAGTAACTATTTAAATTCTTTAAGCAATTTAGGCCTTCAGTGTGGATCACATCGGTACACACGCGTAGAAAAATATGGTAATAAAATAACTCAATCATGCATAGATCATGTATTCGTTAGAAATGTATATAAATATGATATAGTTAGCTCGATAATAAACATAGCACCGGCTGATCACTGCATTATCGGTTGTGTACTCACGGGCGCACTGTGTAGCGACGATGATTCATGCTCTTCTAATATGCGTGTTGTAAATAAAATAAACTATAAAAAATTAGATAACTTACTATTAGATATTGATTGGTCAGAATGTTTTAGTTTTAATGATCCTAATGAAATTGTCAACTTTATATATTCTAAATTTAATATGGTTTATGATCTATGTAAATATACTGTCCAGTGTTCCATCAATGGCAAACGAAAACTATGTGACTGGGTCAACGAACGTTTAATTAATATGTGTAAAAAACGCGACGAGTTATATACTATTTGGCAAAAAGATTTTACTAATGTACAAAAAAGATTATTCTATAACACATATCGAAATAAAACCAATAAATACTCTGAAAAAATTAAAAATAAACACATAAAGAAAAAAATCTGTGACAACTTTAATAACACTCGAAAAACATGGGAAATAATAAATAGTCTATCAGGACGAATAGCTGACTGTATAGATAACACCCTAATAAAATATTTTAATCTAAATCCAACCATTTTAACAGAAAATTTTGCTAATAACTTCGATAACATTATGAAAAATACTAACCAATTATGTCAAGTACCTTTACTAGATCCCACAACTTATGAAATCACACCCGATAAGGCCATGAGATTACAGCCAGCTAATGTAGGAATAGTTGAACGTATAATCAAGGAGATGAGTGATAAAAAAAGCCCGGGATATGATAATATTTCTATGAAAGACATAAAATTTTTATCATTAAACTTAAGCCCAGTTATTACACATTTAATTAATTGTTGCATTAGAACGGGTATATACCCCGATCCTCTCAAAATAGGTGTCATAAGACCAATATATAAAAAAGGTAACAGACTGGACTATAATAATTATCGGCCTATAACAATACTCTCAAGTATAGGTAAAATTATAGAGCGTTTTATCTGTAATCAAATCAATAATTTTTTAATATCGTACAACGTTATTAATGAAAAACAGTTTGGATTTCAAAAAAATAAAAGCACTACACAATTATTACGAAATTTTACGGATGAAATCAATAATTCACTTAATAACAAACTTCATATATTAACTTTATATATAGATTTTAGCAAGGCATTTGACATGTTACATCCTGATATACTTTACGATAAATTATCTAGGAATGGAATACAAGGCCCACTCTTAGATTTATTAAAAAATTATCACCACAATAGATATACAACTGTGAAAATAGGAACAAAGTTCAGTCATATGATTTCTACATTGAAGGGCACAGCCCAAGGGTCCATAATTGGGCCCACGGAATATTTATTGTATGTAAACGATATGTGTAATGTAATAAATTCAGGATCGATATATCAATTTGCTGATGATACATGCTTACTGACCGCCGATAAGAACCTTGAGGTCGCTCAAAATAATATGCAACATAATTTTAATCAAATCTGTAAATGGGCTCATGATGTAGGTTTAGTGATTAATTCAGAAAAAACTAAAATTATACATATCCACTCTTCACATAACAAATCATCCACTATGCCAACTATCATAGCTCATACCCATAAGTGTTTACATAATATTAATGTAAATTATAACTGTTCTTGTCCACAAATAGATCTAGTTAATCAACATACTTACCTCGGCCTTATAATTGATAACAGATTTAACTGGAAACCGCACATAGAACACGTATGCGGAAAATTACGGTCTGTTCTCGGTCAACTATTTATACTCAAAAATAAACTCTCTTACAGTACTAGGCGGCTAATATACATGGCTCTAGCAGATTCTATAATCAATTATGGACTAAGTAGTTATGGCAGAACATACAATACCTACCTATACGAGATTTATAAAATTCAATTAAGAATGTTAAAAATACTGGTTCCAAGAAAAATCAAGATTAATTATATTAATAGTGAAAAAGATTTATTTAGGCACTGTAAAATTATGAACATTTATAATAAAATTAGCTACCAAATT
>DVVJ01001971.1:0-10411 GCA_018234505.1 Junonia neildi neildi
AAGACCTGCCTCTCCGCGGTCCACGCGGGACACGCCTCCAGCGTGTGTTGGGCAGTGTCTTGGTCCGCCCCGCAGTGAACACAGGTTGACCTAAAGACGATCCTAAAGAGACAAAGAAAGTCAAGTCAAGTCAAGTATTTATTCTCGAAAGAAAAGCTATATCAATATAACGTAATTTATGTCACTGGTTTTAACATTAACGTGAAAACCGGGAACAAAACCAACCGCCTTGTAAAAAGTAAAAAGCTAAAATTTATCTTACTGTAACAGTCAACCACAGGGCAATAAAAAACTATACATTTAAACAGACTTTTAGACCAAGTTTAATATGTCAGTAACTAAGATAACATTACAGCGGTCGTAACGTGGAAGACAATTGACTAACCACATGATCCTATTTTTAATCCTGAAGTAAGTATAATGCATTTACGACAGGAAACCCCTTGCCAACATATTTATCATTTGGTCTTGGCATATAATTTTATATCTCACACAATAGATATGTTTTACTTCCTACGATCGTATTATTTTTGTGGCACGCGAAATCATAATGAAAAATAAGGAACATAGTTTTGGCTACTAAAAAATTCTTCTAGTAAATTCAAATGTAAAGTACTTATTCCTTAAAGAATAAATGAAAATAAAATGAAAATATGTGGTTATGCTGACTTTTTGGTGGTTCTATCAATACGCAGAATTTAGGAAATTCACATGTAAAATACAATTTAAAAAAAATTCAAGGTATCAATTTCAACAATTAAGTATAACTTTAATTAAGTTCTTGATAATATATTACACATATTTATTCGGTATTGTAGATTAAACTTGTTGTTAGTGTTTCCGTTCAAAACGTTCGTTCCGTGATTATGTTTAAGTTCGAAATTAATTTTCTTTCGTAGCACTTTTCAAACATGTCTATAAAACGTAAACTATAAAACCGTCTGGTCTCCTATCTATATAGCTGCTATTTACTATCAATAGAAATGGAACTATCATTCCCCTTTCTAATCTATTTCTGCCTGAAGCCGGGTCCATTCGTCACAGACTAAAATTAGACACAGAAAACAACGCCAAGCCAAAGTCAATAGTCAAATCACAAACAAGACTTAAATTCTCCGAATCCTTAAAAATTGTTATAATTTATTACTAAAGATGACTTCTTGACTGATTTATCACGAGTTTGAAATTTTCGGATAATTTTTTCCGAATGCACTCTCGGGTTAAATATAGATTTGTTTACTGTAACTAAGTGGATGAAACAAGGAATTTGTCCGAAGGTCGCGGGACCTTTCGTGAGTTTTTCAAAGCATTTTTATTTTGTGGCTATGGTTAAAGAATTTTTGAGGAAAAAGAAGTTATGGGGAAATGGATGTGTAACGGAAACGTGTAAATAAAATCTTGGGAGACAATATGTGTAAGTGCCAAATCTTAGTAGAGCATCGTGACGGATTTTATTATTAATAAACAATTGTTTTAGTTACGCTAGGTCTTAACTGAAGATTTTTAATTAGTAGTGAATCATTTAAATGCTACTATTTGTTTATTTTTTTATATATATTATTACTTAAAAGCAATATGAAAAAAAGTAATGAATAAAAAAAGACCTTGAAGTATACCTATGGTAAACAGATACCTTATTCTTTTGGTGAAGTTTACAGACTTTTACAGCTCCCCTGAATAATACTAGAGTTCTCTAGGTATCAGTACGTCTAATTTTTTACACAATTAATTATGTTGTATATTATATTTCTCACGATGTTTTCCTACACTGCCACGGCAGAAGCTTCAAAAACCAAAGCAATGGAAAAACTACCAGTGCTAATCCAGATTTAGAAAGCCAATTTTAGTAAAGCACGAGGTATATAAAATAAACGCATGATACATAGGCACAATTATCCTATGTATTTGCGTCGGTGTATTGCGAAATGATTTTCCATGAACTTTACGCATACTTTCGTTTCTTATTTTATACACGATTTTGAGAAATGATTAAGACAATTTTTTTTTAAACCGTTAAGAGGTTTAATGAAACCAATTATTAAGAACAGTTTTAAGGTAAAATTGCAATGAATTAACGTGTAGATATAGCAAAAGTGGAACAAAATTAAAGTATCGAAATACTTAGGTATTGGTATAGTTATTGGTACTTAGCTATGGTTTACTTTTAGTGGTTCATTTTTTTTAGTAAATCGAATCTTCTAAAAGACACGTTTGGTATCTAATCGCAGCGTGAAATTTTGAAATACGTTTTGCTCGATCGTAGTTATTAAATAGATATAACTTTCTTTATCTTGAAACTATTCTATATTTAAACATATAAATAGACTAAGAAGAATATCTAAAAGATAAGAATTACGAATTAAAACTAAAAACAGATAAATCAATTAAAAACACTTTATAGAACTTTAAAATCGTTTTCGTTACATATTATGAAATATTAAGTCATAATAACATCATAGTCACTGAATAATGTATAACCTATGACATCATAACAATTATTGCGAGCACTTCAATTCAATCAATCGGCTAAACCCCACCAGGTGTTTCCTCCCAAACCTCGTTGCATCGTTCGAAATTAAAAATAACGTGCACATTGACCAAGACCTTGTTAAACCGTTAACGCATCGACCGGACTGTGTCTAGACAAAAATGAAGGCTGCTCTCATTAGTGAGAATGAAATTTTCTTTTGATTAATATGAATATAAGTAAGGGGTCCTTCAAGTATTAGGTAACGCAATTTTTGAAGATTTTAGGCACCCCCGTCCCCCACATGTAACGCACCGTAACGTTGTTCTGACATTTTACCAAAATTTTTAGGTAAAAATGGTGACTAAAATAGTTTTCGAGACCACTTTCATCTAAAAATTACAATTATGTCGTTACGTAACGCGTTGTTATTATACCCCCTCCCGGCCTCATAACGCACCGTAACGTGTTACAAGACCCTCCCCTCCCCCCAAACTGCGTTACGTAATACTTGAACGAATCCTAACTCGTAATTGCCCGCAAATTCGTTCGTAATAAAACATACAGGTTTTATACATAAGGGATTTCATAAAATTTTACCGGAACTCTGCTTAATAGACGAGTGCAAATAGGTTTTGAAAAAAAAAATATAGTAGAATGAAACCCATTGCAAATGGTAGATAATACAACAAATATGAAAGGACAAACAAATTGCGGGTGATTTGAGTTCCGAAATTGGGAGGTGAGGGGTGAAGGTTTTAAGACTAAAAAATTCTTTGTCTTGTTTTTCAGCTAAACTACTAGTCCTATGAAAAAATACTGTAAACAACTATAAGGAATATGCTATATTGCAAATTGCCAAAATTTAAGTGTATATTTAAGGTATAAGGGATCCATAGATGAAGCATAGATATTGTAATGAGTCACTATATTACGGTAGATATTCTTTATATATAGGACGACCGCTCTGGTGTAGTAATGCTGAATGCGCTATTAACGCCGGCGGTTGCGGGTTCGATTCCCGCTCGGGGCGGATGTTTGTATTTATACAAACATTTGTTCTTAAGTCTGGTCCTTGTGGGTTTGCCCACCGTGCCTCGGAGAGCACGTAAAGCCATCGGTCCCGGTTGTTATCACAATCACGTGATAACGATCGTTACTCTTAGTAGGTAAAATATTCTAGTCTGAACAGTTACTGGCTTGCCTTCTTGGTTGCGGAGGTCGGACGGCAATCGCTCCGTGTAAAAATCAGTAACCTGTTAAAACCTAGGCTAGAATAAAGCAGACCCTGGTTAAGTCCGGGATAATGCTAGGGAGAAGATCCTTTATATATAGGAAATAATATAAATGAAAAAAATTTATAAGTAAAACAGTAGACAAAATCAAAAAGATGGCGCCTTTATCCTCATTTATTTGTAACTAATCTAATACGAAAATATTTTAAATTTGAACTGTAAGAGCTGAAATTGTTTTTCTCCGTTTGACAGTTTCAGAGCATTTACATCAGCTGTCAAATCTTGAAATGATACATATTGCTCGACATTTGTTTATTTTTTTAAATAGTAATTTTGTGCCAGCGACAATTCTTTACAATATTTTGCTCCCTGGCCTTCCAAAATAAAAAAAAAATGAATTTACTCATGAACTAATTCATTTTAGATTAGATTTCTAGTTAAAATGTTTGTAAAAACGTCTCCTAAAATGCATGTAGCAAAATAAATAGTTTTTTATAAGTTTGTTACATAGGTTCATTCATATATCAATTATAATAGTTTTCGTATGCATAAATTTGAAATTAAAGTAACGAATTGTAACTACAAACACTTAACTTCCGAGGAATCTTCAAACAAATTCGCTTTTGATGCGTATTCTAGGTGTTTATTTTCGTCAGTTGCTACAGACAGACGGTTGTTTATGTTTTAACATATAACGATAACTTAGCTTTTTATTTCTTTAATCCTACTTTGATGCGTTTCGTAATAGGAGCAGCGGTTACATAATGAATTAAATTATAATGTTTTTGACTGTATTTTTGTAGCCTTAATTCTTCAATATCGAAAATTTTCATGATAGCGCCATGAAAATTGATCTTTTTCTCCGAAAATGAATATTAACTTTAATAATGCAAATAAATATATGCACAATGTTAAATATTAAAATAAACTTGCGATTCATGATAAATAAAAAGACATGGACTATACACATAGTTACTTATTAACTAGTGCCAATATGATAATGAACAGCGCCGAAAACAATCGCTCTTGATGACGCCATTGGCGTAGTTAGACTCCTGATGAAAGACGAAGACCTCCTCAACGGCGCGTCAATTCATAACTGACAGGGTCAAATTCTTGTAAATCTGTGAACTATGAACGCCTTTAAATCATTTAGGCCGATGTTTATTTATATTGACCATTGAATGTAAATCACCAATCGTTAGACAATTACAATCGAACAGACGCTGAATCTAAGCCAAACGATAAGCTCACGCTTCATTTCAATATCCGTACCTCCGAACGATCGGCCTATATTTTACGAGTGCTGCACATCAAATCATCCCGAGCTACCGGCGAATCCCTTTAAATGTCGACAGATGTGGGGTAACTGTTCGCGGGCGGGTTATCGAAGGAAACATGCGATTCTCCGGACGTATGGAAACGCCGCCCGCGCACCTGCCCTCTCCGTCACTCATCCAAATTTAAATCCTGAACTCCCCCCACCGGCGCGTGCGCTAAACATTCTGGAATAATTCCTGCGATTCACCCACCGGTGCTCGCCATTCGAATTCGGGTCGCGACCGCGTTCGGTGATATCGTTTCCATTGCAAATCAGCCAACCCGACTCCTGCCATGGCTGACGTTGACGTACAGGTCCAGTACACCACCACCGAAAGGAAGACCAGGAAGGTCAAAAAGACCTCGAAGCGTAGGGAATCTAAGGATGGCGAGGTCACCGTCACCGAAATCGACCAGACCAACACGACCACCACCAACGATGATGGGTATGTGTAGTGGTGGCCAGACCTTGACCCTCGTGCGCAGTGCGATGTGACCGCAGTGTCTGTGTCATGTGTTGATATCAAATGTTTATTATTGAGTGATTAGCCATGTTAGGCTTTATACTGGCCACCCTCACATACCCGACCTAATTTGAGGTATCTATCGCTTAACGTGTGTAATATTAAGTCAGGAAGAACTTATTAAAAATATGGAAGAAGTCGTGAATTCCGAAATCATATTAAATACAAATCGTCTTCGCCTTATAAAAAATGTTTGGATTTAAGAAAGTTTTTCGTTATGAAATATAATATTACAATTCTTAACAAATATCTACCTGTAAACAGAAAACATGGAAATTTTATTTAACAATGTCATCCAACTTCTATAACACACTCCATAAAGTGGTACGACTTTTTTTGTAATACTAATCTTATCAATTTCTTCCAGCTTATTTTCAGTGGCGAATACACCAAGGCGATGAACAAGGACTGGCACAGTGGTCACTTCTGCTGCTGGCAGTGTGACGAGTCCCTGACCGGACAGCGATATGTGCTGAGGGATGAGCACCCCTTCTGCATCAAGTGCTACGAAAGCGTCTTCGCCAATGGCTGCGAGGAATGCAACAAGATCATCGGCATCGACTCTAAGGTCAGCACCATTAACAGAAGATGTTCTATTAACCACCTAAACATCTGCTATTTTAGCTTTTTGCGACGTATCTCTTTACTAGACACCATTTAAAATTAGCACAAAACTATTGCGTTTCACTTACTAAATTATCTGAATTAAATCGTTGATAAGTATTGACAAATGACTCTGCGACAAGAAGATTTATTGCTACAACTTAATTGCAGTAGAAATGTACACGAAGAACATAATACACACTTACATTACATCGGACATATGTATGTACTTGTACACATGTGTACGTGTATGTGCCAACGAGAAAAATGAAAAGTAATTTAATAACATATGAATATAAATAAACATATAAGATGATACCGAGATTAGAATGGTATCAGAGTCAGTGGCATCGCTTAGCTTTGTTACGGCGATCAAATTTAGTTTTGTCACTCCAGGCGGCCCAGATTCTTCGGGCGTACCTCTGCACACGGCCCCAGGCCGATCGTTGCCAACATCGAGTATACCTACACTACGCTTATTCCAACTGACGAATGACTTTTTCCGTTAGACTAAACAGCTGCAATAGCACTATCTAACTCATACTCCAATTACATTAAACCTCTCAATAAAGATATGAGAAGAAAAACATCAATGAATGATCAAAGGCAAAAAAGCAGGTCTCGATGATTACATATTAGCGTCTGTGGTATTTTGTTTAGTTGTATTTTAAATTATTCTGAAATAGTATGAAATATTATCATTTAGCCAAAGCTTTTATTATATTTGTTTGTTAGTTTAAGTCGGGATTAGTTCAAACAATATTCGCTCTCGAAAACAAACTAGCCGCTGGTCACGTGCTATTTTTGGGTCGGAAACAGTATAATTCTAATGTTTTCATTTAGTTTCAACCTTGAGAAGCTATGGGTGGATCCGTCCGACGATTCTTTTGAGATTTATGCACGATTACACCACTTAGCGTTTCGTAATCGGCTAAAATAAACATTCATATTTTATTGACATCACGTTTAGTTTAGTTTTAACGTAGTTTGTAACAGATCTGGCGATGGTGCCAGGAATAGAACACATAATGAAGGGGCTTTATTTTGAAACTCTGTGATTGGATGCATTCGTAAATTGCCGAGTGGTTTCTATTTACATTACATGTTTACTTATCCGTTAAGTAAAACATGGCTTATTGTATATACTTATTCAACACGTGTTGTTTTTATGACTTAATACATTAAGATATGTAAATTTTTTGTACTGGAAATGTTGATGTAAGATACCGAACCAGCAGAATTTGACAAAAATCTATGTTATGGTTTATATCTTTAATTCTTAGTTAGTATAATAACTTAGATACCACAAGTTTTAAGTACGAGCATCACGTCTTTCTTCGTTTCATATTTCTGGGCCCTTATTCTCTATGCCAAATCAAAACGTATTTCTATGTTGAAACACGTTATTGTCTTAAAACCGTATTCTCTATGACATTTTGAAATTGAAATGTCACGTTACGTGGCGCGTTCCATACTATCAAATAAGTAATTAAGAAATTAATAAAAAATAAACCGGTGACCTTTTTTGAAAGATGGTAATAGAAACGAATCGTGCCATCTCCAAAAAGACAAGAATATCATTACCTATGCTATTCCTTACGTTTTCAAGGCGTGTACTTACAAAATATTGTTTTAAGAAGACATAACGTGCCATTGTAAGATCGTTTGACAAGCACGATATGACGTCAACCGCTTTGGGCACGTTACGTATCGTGACGTATAGAGAATACGGGCCCTGGACAGTTGATTTGATAGTCGGGTCATGTAATTAAATATATTTCCACGATTAATAATAAAAGCACTTCTAATTTATTAAAGTACCTTTATCATGACTCATATACTTAAAGAAATTGACTTGGAGCAACAATATTATAATTCATATTTTAAGCCGGGTAACGAAATGACGTTTAATTGTTTAAAAAATGTTTTTCGTGCAACATTTTCTGTTAAAACTATTTTGATCTTAAGATTAGTGTTCGGCTTTAATTGCAATTTGTTTTCCTCGAAAGTTTTCTCAAGATTCGCCGATATCTATTGCTTTACATATTTCGTCGCGATTCTCAGTCACCTGTCGTGGACAATTTATTCAGATGAATTAAACAAAGTGCAATTATCATATCCAATGGTTTTACAATTTATATTCGCTGTAATTATATCTATGTGTACAAAGGATAGGGCGTTCTTGAAGTTCTATACCACAATGAGTAACATTGACAAAGTAATCGGATTTAAAAGCAACGCAAAACTACATAAAACGTGTGTACTTATGTGGGTTTGTCTTATATTGAAGTATTTATCTGAAATACTAAAAAAAGACAGTCAAATTTATTTCACTGTTACGCAACTGGTAATGGTGGCAAGTCTATCGACGAACCTCTTGAACCATGCGACCAGAACCGCTACGTACGAA
Organism: Junonia neildi neildi; assembly: GCA_018234505.1. NCBI lineage: Eukaryota > Metazoa > Arthropoda > Insecta > Lepidoptera > Nymphalidae > Junonia > Junonia neildi. The sequence continues at coordinate 8,560 of DVVJ01001971.1, forward strand.
TTATTTTTGACCAGAATCAAATTTATCACTGAAGATTTGGAAATGAAGTGTTTAAACAAAGATCTTTCCAGCGATGACAAGATATTCGTGATTAGAAGGTTTATACATCACTATAAAATTATTTTGGATAACTTTGAAAACAACAATAAGTCTTTGAAACTTGTGGTAAGATAGATTTTGATTATTATTCTATTAATATCTTACGCGATGGAACTTTCGAGAATCTATTATTTTCAACCGACCCTAAAAAACAAAGAGGTTCTGAATGTATTTTTTAGCTGTCCGTGAATTCGACAATTTCATAGTTTTTATTTTTTCCCACAGTACCTTTACCTCTGAAAATAATGAAAATGAATATCATTAAAATGGTCTAGCTGTTTTTGAGATTAGCTCAAAAACATTTTTTTTTATGGGATAAGGCGGCAAACGAGCTGATAGATCACCTGATGGAAAGTGAATGCTGTCGCCCATAGACATTTGCAGCACCTAAGGAGCTACAAAATGCGTTGCCGGCCTTTTAGGGGTTATGGAATGGGAATTAATGGGAAAGGGGAGGGGAATTGGGCCATATAGTATCCTGTAAATATTAAGTTCATTTAGAAAACAAATAGTTATTTTGACATTACGTAGAGACAACCCAATATTATTTGTATACATGAAATTTAATAAAATTTTAATAAATAATTAAAAAAGAAATCACTTCTCAGTGATAATGCCGCCCTTTGCACTCTTCTATTTGTTTTTTCTTAAATTGTAAACTATTTTATGTATTATTTCTCCTGTCATTTTTTTGTGTGCAATAAAGTTATTATTATTAAAAAATAATAAACTTCTTTTTCAGTTTTTCATTAATTTGATTTGTCTATTTATGGAAATAATAACGTACATAAACTTTGGGATTGTTCAATTAGTTGGTGAAGTAAGTATTATTTTTTATTAATTGATTGAAGTAGTGTAGGCGAATAAATGGATTGATGTAAAGTAATCAACGCCACCCCCGGGGGGTAGGGTGAGGAGCGACAAACTTCCGGTTTCCTCCCTCACCATATAAAACTTAATTAATTATAATTGACGTATAAAAATTTCAGTCGTACAGAAAATCAATACGTAATTCATCGTTTTCCTGCAATTTTCGCAGACTTTTTATCTTATTTTCAGGGTCTGCTAATAATTTTAGCCTTGAATTAAAAGGTTGCTGACTTTTACACAGATCGATTGACCTGATCTCCATAACCCGAAGTCAGTAACCATTTAGACTAGAATATTTACCTAATATTAGTAACGATCGTTATCAGAAGATTATTATAATAACTGGGCGCGGCAGCTACCTCTACTAGGCACAGTGGTCAGATTCACGATCCACAAGGCCTATTTGTTCTATCCTAGATGTAGGAACGTTTGTACAAATACAAATATCTACTCCGAGTAGGGACCACAGCCGCTGGCGTTAAAGGAATACTTAGCTAACGTACCCATACGAAGTGACCTACTTTTTAAGAGTTTTCTGTCCGTAGTAGACACCCCCTCCCCAAAATTATTACGTAGTACAACAAATATTAATTTTAGTGACTTTTTAGGTTTCGACTGTAATCAAAGACTACGTGACAAAAATGTAGACCGCCTCTAAAATTCAGGACCTAGCCTGATATTTTAGAACTCTCTCCCTCCCTCTTAAATTGGTCATGTAATATGGGTTCATGCCCTTAGTGCCACTACACCAGAGCGGTCGCCTAAAACTTTATTGGTACTGTCATTTTAAATAAACGAAATATTCCTTCCAGCATCAAATAAGGCTATCAATAAACGTGGCTGCCCAACTAATAATAAGTTTAACCGTCACCTTATCATCGAC
>DVVJ01001972.1:0-10410 GCA_018234505.1 Junonia neildi neildi
CCCCGGCCTGCTCGCGACCGACTTATATACTTATACGCTACATTAATTATTTATAAACTCCAAATTAATACCAAAAGCTTTCGTTCGAGCAACGGAATATATGAATAAACGCAGTAATAAATTGACTACGACCGATAGGACCCCGGCCGCGCTACAATACCTAAGTTTTTTGTAAGGCATGCTATGAATTAATTATAAACGATCAAATTTTAGGCATCGCGCTATGTTTGAGTCCTTTGAGTTATCCATTGATACAGACTTTAATTATTTTCAATATGCTCGTATACACTTTAGTATCTACGCAAGTGCTATCATTCCTATATTTTTTATGATAGACATTTACAGATACGAATGATATTGAAAAAAAACTTGTATTCCAACAAATATTATGGTATCACGGCTACCAATTATTCGGTAAATAGTATTAAGAATGTGCACAAGCACCAGATTGCCTCAATAATATCAAAAACATGTTCATACATACATATAAATAGTCGTTTCTCTCATCGTTATGTTGCATATACACTTATAGCTATAAGTAGCCATTGAATCACCGGCGTAATTATAGAAGTGGGGGATTGGCTGCGATGTGGTCGTGTTAGAGAGGGATAAAAATATTTTATAGGTAGGGTGTGAGCAGGACGTACGCTAACAAGAGGCTTGTTCGTCCGTTTGATCGACACCGCCGGGGAGCGGGCGCGGGAAGCTGTCTGAGGTGCATTCTTCTTGTAAAGCTCAACTATATATTTGGCCTGAGCGGCATATCCCGCAGTCCACATTATACAGTTATGTACCCATCAATTCTCAAAATCATTAAACGGTTCACAGTGTGTATCGTGGTTCGATATTCAAATAAGTCTTGCATTTATTTTTAACAATTTTATATGTTATTTTAAACTTTAATGTAAATACAACATATCTACATTATTTTACCCTATGTTTTTATTTAGTATCTAAAAGAGATTTCTACATAAAGTAAGTTTATATTTTGGGGCAGACAAAATACCAACTACCTATGTTTAAAATATTAACATCATTCATCATCATCACGTACTAGCAAAATAAATTAAAAAAAAAAAACAAATGCAACATACCTGTCTTCACTGAACAGTGGATATAGGATCTGCTCTCGTAAAAGACCCAGTCGAAGCCGGCCTCGACAGCGAGTCGCGCCAGCATCCCGTTCTTGCTGTGGTCGCGGTCACTGGTGGTGAGGTCCACGGCTCGCCCCTCGTAGTGCAACGAGTTGTCGAGGTGAGAGTTCTCCTCATCCCAGCCCTCGATCACACGCAACCGAACGCCGGGCCACTGATTCATGACGCTGATGGCCAATGTATTCAGTTTCTCCTTGCATCGCTGGAAAGTAATTAATATTTTTTGTTGAAATATATGTATTTGAAAAGGAAAATGCTGATGAAAACACAAAAATATTAGTATTGTATTTTACACAACATAAGACAAGCATTTACTTTGAATGGCGCTACTTAGTATTGTATGTTAGGTAACTTTGCAAGTTATTAGGTAGTAAAGCTTTTATCTGCAAGCTAAGTAGCTTACAGATAAAAGTTACAAGATATTTCCGTTTTGAAAACGATAATTAAAAGTAAAAATCAAATGACAAAACGATATTATTAAACATGTCATTTAATAAAAATCAATAAAAAAGATTTAGTAATTAAGAATATCTAAAAATATAAAGTGTAAAAATTTGCCATTACGCTTGCTAATATTAGGTACATTAGTACTTGGTTCTTTTTCAGAAAACTTAACAATTCGTTTTTATTACGCTTCATTTAATTATTTATTAAAGGAAATTTCATCAGAAATCTAGTTGCTTCAAATAGTACTACAGACCTAATAGAATATCTAATTAAATAACCTCAATTATAAACACCGATCTTCAAAGGTTCCCAAAACAATGTTCAAGAATAGGCACTTTTTTTATGAACGTCTCTTACAATTAGTGAATAGATGTACCAACCGTCGAGATAACAAATTGACAAACAGTCTGTCCCATTTAGTGAACTTTGTCGGCATTTCGTCATGAAGAATAAATCAAATTAAAACGCGCCGTACAAAGGGATCAACACGATTCCGTTTGTGAAATAACTCTGTGGGCCAAATAAAGGAAATGTCAAAATATTTATAAAGAAATGTGGACAAAGCGTGACGCACCGCATGCAAGCTTTGTGTCGCGATGTCAACTCACTCTATGCAGATTTCGTAGTGAAAAAATTTTAAGATTGACGTAACGAATCGAAGCGATGGGCGCCCCGCGTGGACGTCGCGTCCGCTTGCATTCAGTATAAAAGATATTTTGGAGCACCGTACATAATTACTTCTACGAACGTTCCAACCACCTAATAAAGAGTTGTAAGAAATTCAAAACGATCTGTTTCGCCAAAGTAATTCCAGATTTTTCACGGTTCAGATTTTCAAATTTGAGGATGTACAAATATTTGAAAAGTTCAGACGCGTACTTTTAAAAGTCATTGTAAAGAATTTAAAAAGCTACCAAGAAAATAAAATATCGTGGCGTTAATAGCTATTGGTCGCAAGAAATATAATCTTTCTAATTTATAAAAGCTTCTTCATTGAGTGAAGAATGCGTATTGGCCGCGATATTCGAAGTCGACGTACGGAGCCATGGGATGTTCAATGTTTACTCTGCAGACGTCTCGGTCCGCACTAAAACAATCGAATGTTAAATGTATACTCAAACACTGATGCACTTTAACGTGGGAACGCGACGGCGGTGGCACAATTAGGTTCTCTTTCTAAGAATTTTTTGTCTAAAAATTTCTATTCAAATACCTACCACATTTACTATTTTCAGTCCCGTATATGTATTTATTTATAAAATATTAAAAGTAATAAACGTTCCATCTTTATTTATATCTAAAACTGTGAAAATTGTGAAAATGTTTACGACCTACATAATTATTAATTATGTATATTTCTGAAAAAAGGTATAATATTTTCAAGTTTTGACAATATTACATTTTTTTAGATCAACTTTAATCTTTTTCTTAATATTATTGTCTTTGCCGATATTTTATAATAAATATAATAAATACTCTTCTGTATATATTCTAGTGCCTAGTGTACACATAAGTAGGATGTAGTAAGGTATAGCGCGACAGACCGGGCGGGCTATTATAAATTCATTATGCATATTTTTAGTAAACAAGCTGTCGATCACAATGCCTGGGCGCAGCGGGACGGCTGCCTCTGACACCTCGCCCTTTCCCACTACGCCATATCATCCCACCCTTATACTCGTTTAAGAAAGAAATATATGTATATACTTATATGCTTCAAATGTCTAATGAAGTTCGACAGTCGAAATGTTCTATCCAAAGTCCCAATCCAAACAAGGTCCGCATATTATCGAATTACAAGTTGGCAATTGTTCAGACACTATCAATTAAAAAGAACAAGCGTGTCAAATACCTAGGGTCAAGTTTTAAAATGAAACCAGGCTACCTGAACCGGTGGCGATCGAGGTACTTGCGGACGTATAATGAAGGCCGTGCGATGGAATTGAGGCAAAAATGGAATAAAAACTTTTAAGATCATCGTACTGTAGTCGCCAACGGGTGCAGTAATGTGAGATCACACGGGCTCGGGATGTTTTTTCGTAAGTGGCGTTTGATTAGTTAGGAAAAAACGTTGTTAAATCTAGTTCCTTTAACCGTAGTAACCTTAAGTTGGTAGAAAATCCAATAAACAAAAAAAAAACATATAAATAAATAAAAAAATAAAAATACTTGTTTAATAGTGTAAAGAAACAATTTTATTTTTCGTCTTTCGCTATGTTGATGTCGGCTAAACTTAGTCTCTCTCCCTCTCTCTATCTTTCTCTTTCCAGTAATTTATCACCGCCTCCCTCCGCGACCATAACAATATATTAGGATAATTAAATGGCTCTTTACATTCCTTAACACATCGTTTTTTGTATAAACTCAGAAGTCGAAAAGCACCGACCAATGCTAACTGGTTTTAGACTTTTTTTAGCTATACTACAAGTAGACTTTAGGGCGGTTTTGCTAAAGCAGATTGTTTAGTCTATTACTTAGACTGAGAATCATTAAAATTTTATATAAACTCCTATATTTAATTAAAATTAATAAACACCTAAAATACTATAAGAAAGTACTATTAATAAGTACGAACAGTTTCTCAATACCCTTAGCTACTCATTACCCACGCGTTAATATTTTAACATGTCTGTGTACAAAACAAACATTTGTTTGCCACGTAAACCCTGGTGCCGCAGCCGTCGAACAAGTCATAAATATGCATAGGGAAGGTAGATCACCTGTGACCGTTCATGTTCGAAGCTCCATAATATTTGTTCACGAAAAATATCACCCTTTGTTGTATTAATGCATCTGTCATCAGCGAGCCACCGTGTATAATTTTTTAAACTTATGTCTGACTGTATGTGTCTTATTATAAAAAAGGTAACTAAACATTGATATTTCATGATTTTTCATAGCATTTTTATAAACACAACAATTTTTTTACCTGCTTATAAATATTTCTAAACATCTTAGGCTTTAAAATCGTTTAATTTGCAATGATGGAAACATTTTTTTCGACATTCGACAGTTTCAGAGTCCATTTTTCATAGCGGTTGCCCACGATACGCTAACGACAACAGTCCACAAGGTTTTAAGGAGACTTGGGCGCCTTTCACTTTGTTAAAAAAGCTTTTGAAACAAGACACCGATATGCACTGTTTGCTTGAGTTACAGACCAATGTTAATGAAATGTTACACTTCATTCACTCGGATTGTCTTTCTAATTTTTTTTCTAGTATAATGCATGTTAAAATCTTAAATAATAATACTATAATATGATGTAATTATAGTCTGTTTATTACAAAAAAAATATGTAACAGTAATAAGTAATATTGCCAAGATAACTGTTTTAATTAAAATAAGTTTATCTTTCCGTTTTCTATTCAATTATAGGGTATGATTGTTTATTGGTATTTTACGCAGGTGTAAAACGTCAATTTCATTCATTGAACCTCAATTGTTCGTAAATCTTTAGGGACCGATCTGTTTAAGTATAAATAAATTTTCTATTATTATACGCTTTAGTACCGTGGGGATTATGTATTATTTACGATATCATGATTTTGTAGCGAGGGTCAATAGTGAAGTCAATGAGAACATGCCCACTAGTTGCAACCTGCAAGTCATTCGAATGAGCAGTGGAATCCACGCTTCCGACGTCGATTAATATTTAAAGTTCTTTCTTTTTTCCTCTGAATAATTTTAATTCTTTTCAGTAAACGTAAACAAGAACAGTAATGTATTAGTATTTAATAGAGTTGACGGTAAAAGTAAATCTCGCGCAATTGCGGATAATTATACTCGCTAAATCACATACGGAAGGCTATAAAAATTAACTCGCGTATCGCGTTGATTTTCTGCGTTAACCCTCGTCGGCCCGATAACTACCTCTGATCGATTTGCATCCGTAATTACGACACTTTTAGCGCAGGAGGTGATGAAAACACGACAAGTACGTGATTGCAGGAGGCAAAATGCACGCCTCTTTCAACTCGACCGGTTATAAGCTTTTACTTTATCCTCGCTAAAAATATTTTTGAGAAAGCTTTTTTCTGCTACCAGCAATTATAAATGTTAAACACTTATTGACGGCTACATTAAATGGATCAAAGAACTAAATCATGACGCGCTGGAACTATCGTAATAAAATTTATTGATTTATCAGTATATCAAAAGTTCATAACTCGAGCCGTCGCGTCGCATTTGGTACGGGCGGCTGCATCGCTCGCGCACTAATCTCTGATGTCAGTACGGTCCGCGGCGATGCTATTCACACCTTAAGAGTCATTCTTTTCGAAGCTCATCTTCTTAGAATAATAAACTATATTTGTTACAACTCAAGTTCGTAATCGCCGCTTTTATTGTTTGTCTCGCCCCAAAGAGAAGTCATCAAATCATCGTGGGCGTAAAGTCAACAATCGCACACATATCACACTATACGTCCTCTTTTGCTGACGGTCCCGAAGTGCCTCTCGATAATATTTTATAAGACAAATAACCCGATAAAGATGTTTTGACGTGTACCCATGTTCATCGCTCACAGTAAAATGCGTTCAGTGAACGGGTATTATAAAATATTTATATACAATTTCGTGATTTTGGGTATAAACAAAATAAAACAGTTCGTAATTTAGTGTCAACTTTATTGGTGGTGAGCGAAGCGTTAAGGCGATCAGCCGAATGTATTATATGCTGACAGGACTCGGGCGGCGGACTTTAACGTAGATCCATTAGCATTGTTTTAAAGGATTAAGCGGTGTTTAGGAGCAGCATTGTGAGGTGACGTGTCTTCCGACACGCATATTTTTATGACACATACATTTATTTTTTAGTTTAATCAGTGTGAAACGGCTACCAGGTCGTAAGTGTTTGATAAGTATAACTTGTTTTGTTTACAAAGTTAATGGGTCTTAGGTACTCTTCTATTTTATAAATAAACGTATACTTTTAAAAATGCTTATCACTAAATTACTCTATCATACATAACATTTGCAGATGCAATTTTTTTAACTTATGATTGAATTGAATGAATTTTTCGTCTGATTGATTTTCTCTAACCGCTAAATTTTATTAGTTGCGTCAGTGGTCGGTATCATATTACAAAAAAGGTTTAGTATTGTTTTCGGTACCCAAATCAAAAGTGATATCTCCAGTAATTTGACAAAATTGCCCGATGAGAGGGTATCGATTTTGTTGTTTATCCTTTGCAATGTTTACTTTTAAAAAAGTGTAACTTTAAACCATATACACTTGGTATTAAAGTTAAAGGCAATATTAAGGCTGCACAAATAAGTTGGCAGGCATGCATAGAATATTGGTTTACACATAGCAATTTGCTTCCAATCGATTAATATTTCATCAAAGAGACAAAGTGACATGGGGCCATCCGGTGGTTGTTTTACTTCAATATTATTACACAGAATTTTACCACATCACTTTTTACAATATTTATTTAAAAATAAAGTTTTAAAAGTGCGTAATGCGTATTTATATATTTTACTATAAAGGACTCATTATAAAAAAACGAAAAATGATACGTAAAAATAGAATGTATTTATTCAAAAGGACTCTCTAGTTAAGCGTGTCAGTTAAAAGAAATAATTATTTAAACTGCTACTCTGAGAACAAAAGGAACAAAGATGAAACTCAGTCACAGTCCATTGTAGTCACTGAAATCTGATCCACGATGCGTTTTCGTGTTTTTATTTGTATCAGAAGTATATAATTAAATGAATATCAAAATATTTTCCATTAAGAATAACGGCAGTCGGCATTTAGGCCGGGTTATGCTTGCAAATACTTCGGTGTGATCAAAGGCAACGGTCGAAAATTAATTATCAATTTGTCGTGGGTGCCAGGCAGGCGACATAAATCGATCGGGTGTATCTGCCTGCAGCCACATTAGCCACGCTCGAACACGAGATAAGGATAACAAATGCTCAGTTTAAGGTTATCTGAACATCGCGGACATGAGAGAGCTTTTTGCCACCGAGTCCCTCGATTTGACCTTCTCGTGTCGCTTTATAAAATTCTTAACGTAGTCATTTATCTTACGAAACAAATGATTTACTATGTTTTAAATATCTATTAACTTATTCAATAAATAACTCGAGCTTTGCTTTTAAGTTATTATATTTATTACGATTTTTTTCAATAGGAGATTCACATTATACCACGCATTCTCAAAATATAATCAATATATTAAATATTTTTTTCAGTAATGAGGATGTTCTAAAAATTTAACGCTTATTTATATCTTTAGACACCTGGACCCTATCCATTGTATTTAAAAACTGGGAAGAGAACAAGAAGATAACTCTCAAACTGAAAAGTGTATTATCAAGAGATTGCGTTTTAAAATGGCGGCCTTTTTTAGCGGCTGCATGGCTAGGGTATAATTATTATCAAGCAACAGGCGTATGCGAAATTGGGGTCTCACCTCGACTCGTCGGCCATAAATAAAATAAAATGAGCGACGGCGGTGGGAGTAACAGAACACTAATGAATAAGCTGGATAACGTAGCGCTGTCTCAGCAGGTATCTTAAACGATCGCTACGTCTACCTCTCTAGCTGTAATTTTTTCTATTGGTCGAATCGTTCTTTAGGTTTCTTATCGGCAATGGTAGCGCATATAAAAATATAAAATAATACGAAATAAATTTTTTTCTTAAAGTTTTGCAAACAATATAAAGTATTATACCATGCATTTACTTATCCGTACATTGTTAATATTTAAATAAAACATCCATGATTGTTTAAATAATAATAGACGACGCGCGCATCCACTATAAAAGATAGTTATTTTATAGCTCAGTTAACACGAGAAAATTTTCATAACATGTCATTCAAAACAGATCATTGAAATTTATCATCTCGAAATTCTATTACACAATAATCATTGTATATAAATGTTAAAAATTACTCAACACGAAATCCCAATTTGAATATGAATAGACAGGCGCCATGTAGGCAGGTACATAAAAACCGGCCCAAAATAATAATAGTAGACAAATGTCCCCTTTTACAGACACAATGAGCGACCTCCAAGCGATCAATTTACTTTTAAGACATGCTAATTTGAAAGTCTAGAGCGCTTTATTTATTTTTAGGGTCATACCAAAGTGAATATATGAATATATTTTAATAAGAAAAAAAAGCTCCAATTTTAGCATATTAATACTTTAAAATACTTAAATTGTGCCAAAAAATAAATGAGGTTCAATAAAGTTTGACATTCGGTCGATACGTTGTGTCATCGCAAAAAAGCTGCTATTTAGCTACGTGGCTTTTTTTGTTGACGCAAGGTAAATCCCGACTCCTGGGGGGGGAATCGGGTTATTTGTGATTGTACTTTCTTTATTTTATGGCCACAACTAAAAAGCCATTCACGTAGCTTAAGCATTGAAAAACGGATGTTATTTATATAAATGAAAATATTCATCGTAGCGAATATAATATTGATTCCGGCTGAAGATTCGAAGCATTGAAATGGTGGCGCGGGAGTCAGGCTCGGACTCGCGGAGTGATCTTTATCGAACGTCGCCGTGTCGACTCCACAATGCCATCTTTTGTGTTCCGACATGATTATTTATTGCTACCAAACACTGCGCTTACCAGAATGATATAACTCTGCAATTTAAAATTTATTTAAACAAGATAGATATGCCTCTTGCTAAGTTTAAGAACTGCAATCAGCTGAAAAACCTTAAAGCTCAATATATAAATCAATGTTGTACAAAATATTTCATTATTAATGCCAAATTTAGCTTATACTGTTATAACAAACAATTAGTTTTTCAGGAAACACTTATTACAAAATAATAAACGATTCACACTCAACGGCCAAACCACAAACGAAAACTATTTATTAGTTTTAATCAGATGTTTGTCATGAACGGGGAATCGCGTATCTACAACGTCGCGATATTTATAATTTTAATTTTATTACATTAATATTTAATACCTACGTACATATATTTCTATTAAACAAATCTGCAATGTTTGTACTGTATATAACAAAAGCTTAATGTTTTAAAGATTTGTAAATGTCCAAGTTTATAGAAGTGCTAATTAGGCAATTATAAGATTCTCCTCAATGACCAACTATTCATACTGATCGAACATATTTTATTTCCATAGTAAAACACAACATTTTGTGTCAAGTATATTTGACGAATCCATTTCATAATTCCTTGAGCTGAAGTTTGTTTAGGAGCGGTTTTCGTTGAAATGTATGTACTGCGAGTCTGCGATGTTGAAACAATGATGCAGTATTCTATGTTTAAGTTAAAGTTGGACAATGCCACAGAGACGACACTTGCAGATATTCGAGAGCATTGAGGCCAAACCGTCGCGTATTTTAATAGTTATGAGCGGTATGTCGGCCGTTGTCTTAAAACAATGACCAATAATTTTGTATTTATGTCTCATTGCAGCGAAAGAAAACGCGGATCATTCCTGCTTTAAGTTGCTTGTATTACAAGGCAACTTAATGTTAAACAGAATGTCAAACAATAGAAGTATTTTATGGATTTTAAAAATCTTATCTTGAAATATTTTTATTTATAATAAAAATATCTTGTTTATAAAATTTATTTTTAAATATATTAGTAGATATACATCATTACTAATAGAATTCTTCTTATAAATAATTAGCCAAGTGCGTGTCGAGCCACGCGCATGAAGGGTTCCGTAGTTTCCCTCATAATATACGAAAATTCAATAATTCAATCTTTAAAGTTTACTTATATTTTAACAAATAGCATGTTTATCTTAACAATTTTCAATGAAATTTGGGCGAAATTATATTTTTACTTTGATCGA
>DVVJ01001973.1:0-10409 GCA_018234505.1 Junonia neildi neildi
AAACGCGAATTTTTGAGTTTTCATGCGTTCTTATAACATAAATGAGCACTGAGCGAAGCTCGGTCACCCTGGTACTAAGATACTTAAGTGGAGAGTTGGCGGATGTCGACAATACAAAATTATATATTAAATCAAAATTATTTCAATAAATATCGGGAAAAAAGAGACCTATAATTTGAAGACCTCGTGAATTAAAAGTGCCCTTATTACTTACTATTGTTTGGCGGATACATATTTAGAACGTGCTCGGGGTTTAACTATTGCAGACCTTTCTTTAATATACACTAGTCTCTTTGGAGGAGGCAGTGATTGTTCACGTTTTGTCGTTTTTTCCCATTTATATGTCTTCAAAGGTGGTAAAGAACTAGCCCTTTGTTTTTTGGCTTGTTCCCATTCTATTAATTCTTGTATTCTCTCTCTTTCATACTCATCTCTTTTCTTCTGTCTTAATATCTCCTTTTCTTTTTCGTGTTCTTTAACCAATTGTTTTAAAGCCTTTCGTCGTTTGTACCATCGGCATACTGAAGTTGATTTTGGCTGTTGTGGTTCATATTTCTGGCGTTTACGTAATCTCCACGGTTTTGGTTTTTCCAAATATTGTACGGTTGGGTTCTGTTTGTAGATTTGTTTCCCAGATTTGTAGTATGTTATCTCTGGTGCTGAACGACTTCTTGATTCTTTGACGATTACTTTGGGTCTGTAAGCAAATTGCGGATAAAAAATTAATTACACCTATATTTTAATTTCATTCTAATTTCTTTCAATTAGTTTAAAAGTCAACTGTGACTGGCTGAGTAACCTATTAACGCACATCTCAAATCATTGAAGTTATTTAATTGAAAAATGGAATATGATCGTTTTTGAAAATTTAAACCCTAGTGATGAGTCGATGATTTAGACTCCCAAGTTTTGGTTTAATCTTATAAGTTTGGTTTGGTTTTTCGCATTTTTGTCGCTGAGATTTTTAACTTTTGAAATGGATATGTTAAAAGTGTGTTGTAAGGAAAATAAGAGTTGTCTAGATGTAAGTTAACTGAAAACGATATACCTACATTTTATAACGGACATAAATTTAAACGATCTATTTTCGATGGACAAAAGTCCCAGAGACAGTCTGATTGGTGATTACTATGTAAAATATAGGCCTACAGCAAAAGATAGGTAAATGGAACTTAAAAAATTACTGGATTTTCTTTGCCGTGCAATCTGAACATATCTTGCCTGATGGACAAGAACATGGTTTGCCTCTTGTCGATTTTAGAATTGAATTAATCATTTGAACATTGTTGCTTTTCAAATTATTTACTTCTCTATTTTGAAAAAAATCATGCCCACGTCATGTCTACAAATTAACGACATTTGTGTAACGTCAATTCTATTTTGTCAAATGATGCCTATAGTTTCCTTTTAAAAATAAAACATGCGTTCATTGTTAAATGATTCATCATACTTAAACCTGATGTACACTTTCGTTTTTTTACGTTTGTACTTTTTAAATGTTACTTTGATTAGGTACTAGCATAGTTTTTGGTTATATTATACTTTTTATCATAGCCGCCTGATGGTTTCATTTAGGTATTGTTAACAGTCTCTTTCTTCAAAGTAAGGCGGCTGCTAGACGTTCAATATTATTGCACTATAAAATCATTACCTGATACTAATAAACGCGTAATTTTAAGTGTATCTACCTATATTGTTCTTTATTTAACAAATGGACTAGCACGACTACAGCAAAACGTCATGAAACGTTTTGCTCGCAAGAAAATATTAATGGGAATTTTCATAATGTTTTTTCTTAATTCTAGATTACTTAGATGCCAATTATTATTTTACTATGTTATTCAAATGAGGTACCTATATTGAATACCCCATTTGAATACTATAGTAGTAAATATGACATGATATGAGCCTCAATTTCGCACGAAAGCCCCAATTTTGTACTTCTTTGAAATAGAAATTGTGGCTGAATAGTTCGCATTCAAAGTGACCTTTTATTATAATTTTTCTAAAAGATAATTTTTATTAAATATACGATGAATATTAATTATGTTATTTTTACCCATTTTACAACCAAAAATGGAAATTTTCATTCAAATTTAGTCGCTTAAAATTATCTTCAACAAAATTCTATATATAAAATGTCGATAATAAGAATTGTCTGCTTCAATTATTTCAATGTCAATTAACTTTACCGTGATGTCAGCCGGTGAAAAGTAATTAATAAAAATGGTTTTATAATTTATAATAAACACTCTTTTCCAATTTAACAGAGTATTTGACATTAATTGCTTTTATAAAATTTAGACATTAATGAGACTAGATGGATGGGTTAGTGTTGGGACAACCACTAGGTTAATTTTTCAAATAATTATTGAATTTTTAAATTTCATTTAAGAGTAAGGGCGAAGCTGTGGCTTTTATTTTTCACGTTACGAAGGCCTCCGATCGGGTACGGCGGGTTCGAAGCTTACTTCCTACGGGATTCCTGAGAAATTATGCGAATGGGTCACCAGTGTCTTAACTGACAGAAGCATAAAGGTTGTAGTCGACGGAGAATTCTCTGATCTCATGTCTGTTAATGCTGGTGTCCCGCAAGTCTGTGTTCTATCACCTACGCTGTTCTTCTTGCACATAAATTATATGCTGCAAATCAGTGACAGTGACATTATGTGGATGACAGCACGGGTGAGCTTTATACACCGGTCGTGCCAACATTTCTCGGGAAAACGTCATTGAAAGCCGAAACAAACTGGTGTCTGAAATTGAAACATTGTTTCAGAAAATATCAGACTGGGGTAAACTAAATCCGATCCAGTTTTTAGAGCACTCCTTAAACTGCCACAGCCAATATCGTAATTCTTGGCGTCGACACATCGAGCGAAGTCCGATTTCGTGGCCATCTGGGGGGTAAGGCTAAATTAGCCTCGAAGAAGCTCGTTGTGCTCAGTATATCGAAACAGTTTTTCACACCGGCACAACGCGTGCAACTTTATAAGGCACAGGTTCGACCTGACATGTAATATTGTTCACATATTTGTCCAGGGGCTCCCTAGTAACAGCTTCTCCCTCTAGACCGCATTCAACGGAGAGTGACTCGAATTGTCTATTGCAAATAAATTTCTGATCGGCTTAACTCCTTGGCACTGCGTAAAGATGTAACTGCGTTATGCATTCTCTATCACTTATATCATGGGGAGTGCTCCGAGGAACTGCTCGGGCTGATTCCCGCCGCCTCTTTCGCCATCGATCTACGTGACAGCTCTAACACCCCCACCACCTTGACAGTTTCAGACAGCACTACTGTGCGTTTTAACAGAAACTTTCTGCCCCGTACACATAATTGTGGAATGAGTTATCGCATGCGGTATTTCCGGACAGATACGACCTGCAGACGTTCAAGAAAAGAGTGCACTCTTATTTAAAAGGCTGGCATCGCATTTTGTAGCTCCTCTGGAGTTGCAAATGTCCATAGGCGGCAGCATTCATTCACCATCAGGTGTTCTGTCAGCTCGTTTGCCCCCTACCCTATAGGTATAAAAAAGACGTAAGATATCTGCTCCAATATATCGTAGAGAACGATTTGAAAGTATCCAAATGTTTACATCGTTGTTAGAATATTCCTAACGATACGTGTAAGTACCTACTGCTTCAGCTGAAAGAGGTTATTTAACATTAAAATTAATTAAAAATTATTTAAGAAATTCAATGGATCAAAAAAGACTTTCATCTTTGGCAGTTTTGTCTATTAAAGCGGATAAAGCATCTAGCATAAATTACGAACCAATAATTGAAAAATTCAGTAAAATCAAAAACTCAGAAAAAGAAAATATCTGTTTCTTTGATTTTTTCTACATTTTTATTATTTTTATTTTTATGTTAAGAAGTATGAATATTTTAAAATTTGTTTCTTAATAATTAAAAAAAGTAAAAAAGTGGTTTTTTTTACTTTCCCTTCTAATCGAACCAATAGAGGGCCTCGCAAAATGTACTTCGCCCACAATAAATTTTGATCTTGCGCCGCCACTGTATGTGTGTGTTGTGTACACTCCTTCTTATCCCTAAGCTCGTTCATAAGCGCGTGCTTCAAATCCCTATTTTATTGGCGGCCGGTGACGCCCGCTTCACTTTTTATTCAATTTTAATCTAAATCAGCACATCTGTTAATTGCGCACATAATCCCAGCAATTCGTAATTGTGCAGGAAATACTGGGGAAATGATACAGCAAGTGCTTACACGTTTAATTAATTTGTAACTTTGATTGATATTGTTAAGCATTTTTCACAAAAAAGAACATGACTTTTTATCATTATTTGTTGAAGCGGCAAATTTTAAACAATCTGGTGAATATTGAAATTTAATATATTGACAAAAAGAAGTGAAAGAGTTAGTAATACTTAGATATATACTTACTTAGGTAGGTATGTAAAAAAATATGAAACCACGAAACAAAACATGATAAAAAATATTGATAATAATAGGTACACTTTTTGTTTGATAAAGGATATTATCAACGTTATGGTACACTATAACCTGGTTACACACATCCGTGCTCTGGAAACATAAAGCCGTTCGGAGTACGTTCAAACATCGGCACCAGGTCATCAATAATCGCCTCGGAGCGGTGGCGCGCGTTTGAGGCAGAGGTGCGCCACGCGCCGACACGTTAGCCGCGGTGGACCTGCCGTATAAGATTCTTATGAATTCTTTTTGTACAAGTTCCAATACTTCCAATATTCTTTAAGTAATTTTGGGAAATTTATCTAAGAATATGTATTTTATTAGACATTGTATCTAGAATTTCCAAAACTAGTTGAGCATTTTATACTCAAGCTAATAAGTATCATAATTCATTCAACAAAATACAGATAAAAACTTGAAATGAAGTAACGATAAAATTATTAATAGAGTCATCGGTTTGGTACACATAACCTTATTCCACATACCCGTGCTCTGGAAACACAATGCTGTTCGGAGTAAGTTCAAAGATCGCAAATCGGTTAAGTCATCAATAATCGCCTCGGAGCGGTAGCGCGCGTTTGAGGCACAAGTGCGCCACACGCCAACACGTTAACATGGGTGGACCTACCGTGAGATAAGATTTTTAGGATTTCTTTTTGAGTGTAGAACTTGGAATATTTTTGAAATAGATAAATATAAAAAAATATTGTTTTGTGATTTGGCTTCTTTGCGAATATATACCTACTATTGTGATATCTAAAATTGTCCAAACTTTTTAAGCAACTTAAAAATAAGGTTACCTTTAGTAAAATATGTTATGCTGTGCTAATTTTCAAATAATCTAGTAGAATAGGTAGGTACGTCAAAATATTAGTTAATACAACAGTAGCACACAATATATTTGACATATTATGTTGTAATAGAATAATAATTATGTGCAATATTAGAAAAGTAGACAGGTGCTACAAAATCTCATAAAAATGTCAAACACTTGTGTCAATAATCTAATAGAAAGCTATTATTTCTGCAACAGAGGTCAGGGGTCGCTGTCAAGTTGCAGGTGAAAATAATGACATCAATACGTTACATAAATCATAACATAATTATTTAAAGAAGCGGATTAAAAAGTCACTGCAAAAAGTAAATAATATGATTTTTATACAAGTTCACCTTCGTACTACAGACATTTGATTAATTTTTATGCTTCAAGATTGATTGATTTTATGCTTTGGTTTAATATTGTGACAAGTAGTGTAGTAACAGTGTAGTCCTAGGGGCCTAGGTCACTGTCTTGACGTGAAGTTTTTACAAACGCATATTTATAACAAACCACAAATAATTCTATAGAAGGTGGAAAACACAATTTAGTATCAATTAAAAATTATAATTCGCGGTTATTCCATTTGATTCTTTTTCTAAACCATTTTATTATCAAAGTGAACAAAGCAAGTAATCAAATCGATCAAGAGAATTTGCACGACACTAACGCACTACAAACTGATCTTAATATTTAAAAATTTTCAGACCAGTTCCACATTAATCCCGCGAAATCTTTCATGCGATAACAATTTACGAGACTATATTACGTCAAATTATAAAATTGGGCGACGTAAAATTTGTAGCAGAATTTATTGCGAACGAAAGACAACCGATGTTCGTCATTAATAACGACGGGTAATTGTTCGGGGATTTAATTATGGGATATTCGCTTTGTGTTTATATAAAATCTCTTTGAAAATTCTAATTTCAACAGCTGCTTGCAGTCTTTGCTCGTGTCATGTCATTTTAGCTCCATATTTTAACGTGTTTATTGCATTATATTTTTTTTATGAACATAAAACTTTGCCTTGTTAATTGTATGGCGCTTTGGCCGTGAATCTTTACACCTTTGTCTTAAAGTTATGTTCCACTTTTAGAGTATTTTTTTTCGTGGGTTTGAATTAGTAAGCCTTTCAACTGTGCCGCGTAGTTAATTTTAAGCAGAGATAAAAAAATAATAAGTTTTCGCCTACTCAGAGCAGATTTCGAGCTGTTTTTTTTTAATGAAATATTATTAATATTATAATATTTAAAAAAATCGAGTTTAAATGTAACTTTGAAGTAGCATTAGGTATCTGTATTCGTAACAATTTCAAGTTTGCCACATTTATATTTTTGTACTGGGGCTGTAAAGCAATGCTTAAAAAATGTACCCAGGTATATAAAACAAATGAAAATATGTAAATAGTGAAAACCAGAAAATACTTGTGTAGGTAAAAGAGATTTCCATGCCAATTGTCCCTACAACGACTGATAGAAGTATCTACTTGTTTTATGAGACAAAGTACTAAAGAAGTTAAATCGAAGAAAAAATCGAAAGTATACATTACGTTCATTCATTCATTCGTTCGTTTGCCTCTCAAAGGAAGTGTGAGTACGTGATTAAGAACTGAACAATTTTGTGCATTCGTTTTGATGACTCCAAATTAGGGGATTTATATTTTTTCTAACAAAACGTGATACGACGTAATTTTCGTGTTTAATGACGAGGACTAAAAACTAAGCCAAATTTGTATGATTATCTGTTTATTATTTAACTTAAATTTACACTTGGAGAAATTAATTGTAGATTTTATAAGCGATCATCGATAAGATATTTACTTATGGCAGATGATCTTAATGTTAGGTACCTAATTAGTGATTAAGATATTATTATCCATAAGCCACAGGCAATAGGTAAATTAGTCTTATATAGCTAGGTTAAAGCAGGCAGGTTAAGCAATACTTAATTTAGGGCTTAGATGAAATATTCCTAGCATACCCCATACATTTTATTTTTTTATAATTTTAATCTGACAGCTTGACCATTGGTAGTATTGATGGATAGTATAGATTATTTATCATACACATACGCATAGACAATCATGTGGGAGTGTCGATGTATGAGTAATTTAAATTACTTAATATAATATATTTCAATAATAAAATAAAAAAAGCTTTTTCAATTTTTCTTCATTTAATTTAACTGAGCAAAAATTCGCAACCCTCCAGTCCAGTATAAAATTTCGCTTCCGGTATAAAAGTTATGATGTAATTACACTTGTAACTTATCAATTACAAGTGAATTAAAACCTTTAACAATTTTTATTAACCACCAGTATGTACACCAGACATAAAACCCAACAAACAAACCTGCCATATTTGTCCAAAAAACAAAGGCTTTTCAAAAAATCATAAACGAACAACGAGACGATAATGTCTACGTTCACAAATCTGAGAACACTAAAGTTTAACGATTAAGTACTTAATAAAATTCATCATCGTAAAATAAGATTGGGTCAGCTGTCCAGTACCAGGTGCAAGTTTAGAATATTAAAACAAAATGTAGACGACGCGAAAGTAAGAGCGGCCTAATGTAGACAATTTGCATACACGCGACATATTATCTTGACGCATGCGGGTGACGCATCGACTTTGAGAAACCTATATTATTTTTGAAGTAGAATGAAAAATTGCGGAGAAAAAAATTGTCGGAAAAGGTGTCAGTTCGGCCCGTATATTTTGTTGAGTTATTTTTGTCGCATTTTTATTTTCAGATTCGGAAGGGTGTATGGGGGCAAAAAAGTCCCTTCTGGAGTCAAGATTTTTTCTAAAGAAAATTAAAAACATAACATATAATATGCTTTATACATGTTTTTATTTTATTTATGAAAAATGAAATATAGTTATAGGCTCTGCTAAATTCTGCATTTTTACCTAGGTTTTTTTAAATAAACCTTCTTACATATCAGTTATTAAATAAAACCAGTATCGTCTTCTACAACTTGTATTTATCTACTTTCCATTTCACTCCGTAATTATATTCCTCATACATTATTACAAGAATTCCATGTGTAATAGACAAAAGTGTATATTACAAGTAAGTATACATGAAATACGTGACTTTCGTCACGTGAGTTTTTCTTCTCTCATCTCACTTCACTCCTTCTGACTTTGAAAAGGAGTTCCCAGGGGAGACTAGGACGACTAATACTAGAGATAGGGCTAGATTTTCAGCGGAATGTAATTTTACGCTTTACGCGTTATCGTGATTTTTGAAAATTGGAGATTTTGACATGTTCTATCCGAATTTTTACTTCGCCTTTGCAAAGATTTTTTGTTTGACACGTATGGTTTCGAGCAGGTTATGTCCCCTGTGACAACCCTCACCCCTTCGGACCGCACCGATGTTATTCCTTTAAAATATTTATAGGTAGAAACATACATATTTCGTGCAAAAAAAATTGTACCAACTTAAAAAGATAATATTTAAAAATGTTTAAGCAAATTAGGAATGTTTTATTTAAATAACAAATATCGTAAAGATAAAATCATGAACTTTTTGACACATTAATAAAAACTTACACGAGTAAAATATGAAGTAAAAATTAAAAATTAATATTTATTTTAAATCACCGACTTGACATGAAACCTACCACGAACATCTTACAGACAATACAAAGGGAAATGGCTCTTATGTTTATTATTTTAAGGTCGTTTTTATATTAAATATGGCGTGTTATCTTGGTAAATACAGCCTAGGGGCTAAACACTAAGTTACATTACGTAATATTATCGAAATCAGTTCAAGAGACCCACGGCTGCGATGCGCACGCGACGCTCTGGGTGCGTTAGGGTTGACAAAGACACGTTTACAAAATATATTATTTTAGGTACTATTTTTTTTTAAATAAATATTTTTGAATTTAATTCTGCCTTTAGATTTGAATGAAATTGAATATTTGGTATTAAACCTATAAAAGTAAATATAACTTAAGACTTAAGTTGGTTCCTAAACAGGAAGAAATAATAAGTATGTATTATAAGTACTTATTATTTTTAAAATATCTAAACGTAACTTTTAAAAATACCTATCGTATAGGATACTACTATATTTGTTGCTTTTTTGCTATTTATCATAACTTAAATATTCTATTATTAAAATGAGTTCTACAAACATCTTTTCAACTAAATGTATGAATTAATTAAATTCGTATTTATAAAAAAGTACCTGCTTACTTTCGTTTCAATTGAATCTCTTATGACATAATTTTTTCAACAGGCATTCAAATTGATTAGATACGTATAGTTTGTACTGACATTACAAATAAATTCATTAAAAGCTTATATCTCGAATATCGTGAATATTCATAAGAAAAGCCCTGGCTGGTCCATTAGTACTAAAATAGCTAGAGGTTTTATACAAGACTACAGTAAAACCATTTCAATATCCATTGCTCTTTACTGGCTTTACCTCGTAAAGTTCAAAGAAAACTTTCGGAACATAACCGGCAATGTATACCAATAAAGTCGATGTGAACATATCGCTGTAAGATCGTAATATCATAGTAGCTATTCCGGTACCACCTGCCCTACGCACGCGTTGACAAAACAACTATAATTCCATACAAATTACTATGGTACACATGGCGACACACCGACGATTTAGAAGGCGCGTTAATTCTCAATCGATTATACTCATTAAGTTAAAATCAGAAAGGTGAAGAGCGCCAATTAACATAAATTCACGTTTAAAATGATAAGCAACGCTGCATGTTTGGATAAGTGCATGGGACACCTAATAAAAACCAGCCTATGGTAGCCACTAATTTGTTTCGAATTAGTTTTGAAATATATTTAGTGTCATTGAAAATTATAAATTATTTTAATTATCGCATTCGCATTAGGAATTCGACAGTCCGAATGTTTGTTGCTGAATTATTACTTAATGATTAAATTGATTGTTTGTTTTTGACCTGGATTAAAAAAGTAGCACAAACTTTATTGTTCTTTTGTAAATTTAGAAAAATATATAGGTATTGACAAAAAGTATGTTTTCTTTAGAGCCGAGATGACTTAACCAAAGGTCACGGGTTCAAACCCTGGCTAGCGCCGCTGGATTTTCAAGTGCTAAATTTGTGTTTAAATTCAT
>DVVJ01001974.1:0-10407 GCA_018234505.1 Junonia neildi neildi
TTAATTTCTTAATTACTTATTTGACAGCATGGAACGCGCCACGTAACGTGACATTTCAATTTCACAATGTCATAGAGTTTTAAGACAATAACGTGTTTCAACATAGAAATACGTTTTGATTTGGCATATAGAATAAGGGTCCTATAGTATACGTATGTACAATATGCACGTATATTGTAACGAAAGCCAACTAGTAAATAATACATTTTTTTTTTATTTTTTAGGATCCTTTGTGTGAATCGCTATTGTTAGAAAGTTGCGAGAAATATTAAAATTGATAATAACTTATAACAACAATAGTTGGATACGAACGTTTTAATTAATTGTTCGTCGCTATCATTAAAAGCATAAATTACTTTTTATGCCTTCGTAAATGTACGATACATTACGGAGTATATTTTATTTATTTATAGTATATTTAGCACGCAATTGATTTTAAATTTTATATCAGAACTAGCAGTACCTATGCAATTTCGCTTATGTACTTACTTCATATACATATACAATATATTTAAAATAAATTTTACAATTATTTAAAACTTCAACCCCCCTCAGAAATAACGTGGATCTAAAGAAAAATAAAAACTTAAAACAGTTTTACACTGAGTCACACTGAGTTAAAAAGAAAGCAAGAACAAATAGTTTCATAAGTTTTATTTTATCGCACCAAGAAAAAGGGTACTCTAGGATGATTATTACATACTTAACTCATTTTTGAATTTTTTGCAAAAGTGAGAGTGTCGCACCGGGGGTGCGATATGGTTTGTTATCAATTAACAATCTACTGTGTATGTTTTGTAAAAATAAATACGAAATATTGACTGCTGAGGCGGGGTAATGAAGTTTCCTCCGAAACGCCAATGGTTATCAACTCTAATGGTTTGCAAATAACTTCAACAATGATCACAGTTATATCGTTCGCAGCGCGCCCGCTGCATTATTCAGTATTCCACCATTTAATATTCCGGCGACATATTTGAGTCTCCTTTCAATTTTTTCCTGCGCCTCTCGCGTACCGGTGTGCGCGGAATTTTGAAAGCTACTTATTGATGTTCGCCTCTTAATCCCAACATATCACGTCGATGCTGGGTGTTCCATTTATTTTTTATCGATAAGCCATAGGACCGCTCCCTTGTTCTCGTCATCTTTACGACCTATAGATATCGAGAATTTATTGTCACTGATTTTCATCGATATCGATGAACTCTACGCTGCAGTTATTTATAACGCTGAATAGATCCATAGCTCGTTCCGATTAAAATGTAAAATAAAAACCGAATATATGGATCTATCGAGTGGTGTGAGTGAAATAGCTGTAGGTTTGTTTAATTATCGGCATTCCGGCAGCGTTGTCCGACAAATTGTTATTGTCGACGTCGATCGGACGATATTTCATTATTATAACCACGGTATTGAGGTGCGCCAGATATGACGACGTATACGCCCGAATATTTATAACTGGCGAATAAATTACGTGTCACGGTAATTATAAAACTTATTACGGCCATTCATAATCGCCGAGCTTAACTGTACGTGATTTGTATTAATAATTACAGTGAAAATATGATTTTGCAAATTCACAGTTTGGCGTTCCGGATGTTTATTAATTTTTTATACGTAAAATGTTTGCTGGGAAATTATTGTTGTAATTACGGTGAACTGTAATAACACTACCATTAAATATCGTATAGGAAGCCTTTAGTCGTTTCAGAGTAATTCCTACAAACAATGCAACCAAATACAATTAATATTATTGTTTTGGCAATAAAATTATTTCGCTACGGTAAAATTGTGTGAGATTTTTAAAAATTATTCAACCATTTTATATGATAGATATTTATTTGACTCAACGCCACTAAACGAATTATCGCATGTTATACCTATGACAATAACACTATGCAGTTAAATAGACACCTATGCACTTCCTTGGTATGCATATGTATTTAAGACAAAATTTTCGAAAATTTACTTAAATGCAATACACATACACTAACCAATTTTATGACTACAATCTCCAATATTAAAATCAGAAAAATCTTATAAAATCGTAGATTCAAGATTCTGAATCCAGCACTTCTTCTGGTGGGCTATATTGCAACTATAAATCAATGGAGGTCCATTCCACCAGATTGGGTGCAGTTACCCCCGCGTTTACTGCTGATTCCTTCCAATCTTACCCCCAGACACCCTTCGTTAACATGCCCACTTCATTTATATGGATAAGCCGACTTGTCAGGTCACTAAACTCTAGTTTTTCGCTGATTAAGACGCCAGTCAAGTTTATCGTTAACATTTTTTAAATAAGTGTTTGATTTTTTTTATACGTTCTGATATGTTATCTACTTTTAATTATATTACATAATTATGTTTATCTAATCCCCTAATTGCGCGATAATAAACTTATAGTGTAAAATGTTTTGTTGAATTTCAAATCAAATAAAAAAAGCTTTATTTAGACATACACAGTTTACATATAAAAAAAACCAAGAATGTGATGCCTAAATTGGTAGGCCACTCAGCTTATGTTGAAAAATCATTGTACATTGAGTTTCAACGCTGGTATTCTGTGGCTGCCAGTCACTAAGCACGTTATAAATTTATATATTTACGATATAAATTTGAACGCAGCACTTTAACTATTTAGTGATCATAATACATACGTACATAAAAGCAATAATTATAGCAATATATAAACAGTACATATATAAATTCATTAATAAATAAATAGATTAAACAAAAAAAAAAAAACACCGAAACAATGAAAACAAATAACAAACATCTATCACCAATGACAAATGCTCACGGAAAATTTCCACCACATAATGAAAACGAAACGAAAATAGAAATTCAGCACTTATCTAATTAAATACATGGAACGTGACCTGAGCAAGTTTTCCGAAGTAATTGGCCAATTTTTCCACCTCGCCCGCTTCGTAAATATGAAGCAATTACAGCATCTCATTTCACGCTTCTTACGCTTAGAGATGACGCCGGTGAGTTTTCATAGGCCTGAAACGTTGATATAGGCATAATATTTTAAATTTTACAACACTTTTGTTTTATAGCTGCACCTTATTTGGCTTTTGATATACGAAGTTTGTTGAAATTTCTTTTCATTTGTTTATTGTTTTATGAATATGTGAAATAGGAATGAGCCGAGATGGACTAGTGGTGCAAACACGTGGATCTTAACTAAAGTTCGCGGGTTCAAACCCTGGCTAGCACAGCTGGATTTTCAAGTCCTAAATTTGTGTTTATATTCATTTCGAGCTCAGAGGTGAAGGAAAACATCGTGAGGAAACCTGCATGTGCCGGGGGACATTCTGACACATGTATAATGTATATCCACCAACTCGTAGTGGAGCAGCGTGGTGGATTATGCTCCATAACCTTCTCCATAATAGGAGAAGAGGCCTACGCCCAGCTGTGGGATATGTATAGGCTGTGTTACGAAATAGGAATGAAATATTTTTGAGGTTCTGTTAATATAAATAAAATATATACCTACAAATATTTTTCCGTATTTTATATTAGACCCTAAAAAATAAATGCCTATAAAACACCATTTGATTATATGCTTGTGAGCATTTAAAAATATATTCAAAAGAGGAATTATTCACGCATCACTTTAATAATTTGTTAAATATACCACGTACAAATTACGTACGAGCTGTATATGGAAAACAAAGGGGAGCCTCACAGTTGACAATGAAACAAGGCCTATTATTCTATTACGGGGAAACAATCTTTGATCACAGGGTTTTTACACCATACAAGCAAGAAAAGAAAAGTAAGGCTCGTCTCATCCATGTTATATAGTCTAGACTATGTATTACCTCGCTGTGTTCATTACCTTATGTTACCGCTTTTTCTTTTTTCCATTTCCCCCCACAATTTGAACAATGGACTGATACAGGCCGGGATACCTCATATCACTTAGCTGTTCTCATAACAGACGTAGGTCTTTTATGGAATGTTACTGTAGCAAATTTTAATCCCATTAGGATCAGACGGGGCTAATTACATTATCATTAGTTTCGGCACAGCGAACCGTTAGAGTGTTATAAACAGAAGCAGACGATTCGGCTATGCTGCGCCATTATGAGGGAAAATATTGCTACGTCATAAACTGAGCACTTAAAAGGATTTCCGACCGCATTTACCATCGATGTACTCCAACACTGTTAAATCCACAGTTAACTTAAATAAAATATTTTTTATTTTGTTATTTTCAACTTTGAAAAATAAGAATACAATGCCGTAAAGGCAATCACCAGCGGACGATTTAACCATTTTATTCAATTTGTTCACCCTCCAAAGGGTACACGGGATGAAGATAAATACATGTCCGCTGGACTCCTGTCCGCCCATTTTGGATTTCTCTAAATCCTTACAAATTATCGAAACCTTTCAACGCTACATCTTCTATTCGATCAGGATTTACTGGAGTCGATAGTTTTGTGAATTCTACTTTACATTATTATTAGTAGAAACCTTTGTAAGATGTCTTTGTATGTATATATCTAAAATCCCTCACAAGATTAGAATGTATTATTTGCGAAATCTGTATCTGACTCGTGTAAACCCAGAGGCGGACTGCAATTTACGTACCAAATCGAGTGTGAACGAAACCACCATTTGAAACCGCACCGCTTTTCTGATGTTTTTTGTCCATCGACAAACATCCAATCACCAACTTCCAACATATTGTTTGTGTCTCTTAAGCCTATGAAAATAAGGAGGCGATTTTCGCACCAACATTGGCAGATTGGTATTGTCTTTGGGCATATTATAGACTATAGTTCTTTATTGCTGGGGGAGAGAGGGCTATGGGATTGAAAAACACGGGATGCCTCTAAACTGCACTTCTTTATGGGCTGTTTTTTCCGTGTATTTTTTCTGCGAATGTAGATGGAATGGTTGATGCTTTGAAACCACTGATTGCGTATTTCCATGTTTTTTTTTCTGTTCTTAACACGTAATACTAAGTTTTATCTTCTTATTTGAAAAAAAATATTGATGATTTATTTTTATAAAAATCGTTGCGCGTGGTTGAATTAAAGAGTTTTACATTTAATAAATAACAGTTATAAATAATTAGCCAAAAATATCTGTATAATATAACCTTCATATGTTTTGTCGTGTTCTCACTTAATCTCTTCACATGTGAAACAGTAACAAAACGCGCAGCCTTTCTACAAAGGGTCATCCGCATCCCATGCACAGCCAAATGTAATCAATGAGTAAACTGAAAACGTTTTGCAAATAGAAAATCAAATGACATAGACAAAGGGGAGTCAAAATCTCCGCGTGTGGGTTAAAAGGCAAGGTCGAAGACATGATAACGGCGCCGGAGGGTTGAAAATCTAATTTGCAAATGCATTTCCTGCTTTTCAGGCCGCAGTGATGCGAAGCCGACTTTACATTTTTAAACGAACCCTGAATTTGAACGACATAAGGAGACGTTCGGAATCAGTGTTTTCCTGTGTTTATATTAGCATTTTAAATCGTTATTTAGAATTTTTTATCTACATTACCTACATGTAAACATATACATATAACACATTTTGTTTTCGTTTAAGATTATATTAATCAAAATACTTCAAAACTAATTTCCTGTTTTATAATATTTCGTGTTTAGTAATCGTTTCTTATGATTACGATAATTTAAAAATTAATATTGTACGTGTAACGTTTAATACATTATCACGTTCTTTGTTATCAAGTAAACGGCTTTTTTCAGTATAATTGCGTTTCTAAAATAAAATTATATCGCATACACTCCTTGTTTATCGCGCACCCTAATCTATGTCTAATCCTCAGGGCTTAAATTAGGTTAAGACTGTCCTAATTTTGCGCTAGCGACTTAAGATAAGAAACGACAAATCCCTCGCAAAGTTAATTTAAAACGAAATTTTCCACTATTTTAAAGTCTCTAATTCGTTTAAAAGTTTCGATTTCGTGAATTAGTTAAATGAGTAAATTAAAATAAACTCGACACGGATCTTGCGTTTTTGGAATGTTTAAAAGACGTAATAAGTAGCTGAAACAAGAAAACTTTCCCGTGAAGTTAGTTTTTACATTTAGTTTTCAGTACCAACTTGCGGTATTCCTAACGAAATGGAACAAGAAATATAAGTGGAGTAAAAAAGTAACAAGATTTAATGCTTAAAAGATAACTTGGAAGAGTAAAGAAATGATTTAATTGTCATTTTATCAATTTATATAAACAGGGTAAGTTTATTTTATTAATTATTTATAAAAAAAAAAATAAAACAGCTCTTCAAACCTTCAATTGATTAGTACTAATAATTGCATACCTAAAACACTGACTTTTTAACTTGGCTTTTTAAAAGTTTAATTATCAGGTAGGTACATATCGTTTTAAAAACGTTGTACTCAAAATTTATCCTAAAATCTTCCCTAATTTTAACCTAACTGTATTTAAATACAAAATAAAATTAACGTTTTATGTAAAGTAGTACAAACACATATGTAAACATATGACCGTATGAATACGCCAATTTCCCTGAACTTAAATACTTCCATACAAAAAATAGTCACACATAAACTAAACATCCTCCTTGTGTTGCTTTCTCTGCGTGTTTATATCACAGTCGTAATACAAAATGCGCGTACCCTTTACGCCAGGTTTAATAACGACCGGTCGAGTTCGAAACTTTACGCTGTTCACGACCCATTGCTGACGGGTTAGCGTTATTCGGATACAGGGATTTTTGTTCGCAACTCCGTGAATCGAAATTTTAATTTAAACTGCCTGTTTTTTTTTTCAAAGAATATTATCGATTTCTTAACTTATTACTTCTTTTTATAAGTTTTTGAAGTATGTATTTTAAAGTAACCCTGTAATTTATTATAAACATAATTATATAACAAAATACGAATAAGGTAAACTACTTCATAAAAAGTCTAGAAAGAAGCAATAATTTTACCTAACTTTCGTTCAAAAATCACGTTGACGTCACAAAAGTTGTGCTATGTTAATCCTACTAATATTATAATTGCGAAAGTTTGTGAGTGAGTGTGTATGTTTGTTACTTCTTCACGCTCAAACGGCTGAACCGATTTTTATAAAATTTGGTATACAGGAGTAAAAATAGACAAGATTCATAGACAACATTTTCTTTCAGTATTGTAGTGTTACGACTAAACTACAAAGCGAAGTGTACGCCGTTTATACATTAAAACAAAACATAAAAATTATGGTTATTGTCGTAGATTATTCTGACTTGCAAATTATGCACTAATTGTAGTAACTCTATCTGCCCTATAAATTGGACATACCTATTAAGTACAATTAATCTGATAATCCGCGGGTAACACCGTGGGGCGCAGCTAGTAAATCATATAATGATATCAGTTATTATTAAAACCATAAATCTTTATCATATAAAATTCGAAATGAGACAGACATATTTCCTTCCAATACTTGGACAGAGCCTTCATAACGCGCGATCGGATCGGTCGCTGCACACATCAAAAAGTCGACAACTTTTGACATGTCCTCGAGGCGAGTCGGAAACTTTTACATTAGAGATAGTGTTTCATGGAATTTTCTTCGCTAGTCGGTCTGAGTCTCTAAGATCGCAAATCTTATAAATATAGATGAGTATATAGTTTATGTTTGCTTTTGGGCATTTCGTTACGAAATAAGTTGGTATGAAAAATGTAATACCTAAGTAGTTACGCAATTACGTTGTTTAAACTGTTATAATTCAATTTCTTTGATAATAAAATAAATAAAAAGCTTTGTCTAGACTTAAGTTCGACTGTTTAACTCCATTGATAATTAGTTTTCTGTTTATTCACAATGAAGTAGGTGGAAATGTCTTACTTATTTATCATCGACACTGTCAACATCTATCAATAAAGATAAAAGCCCTAGAAACCGATTTAAGCCCGATTCACGGTACACCGTGTCGCGACCGGCCGTGTCCCCTCCGGGTCCCGGCCGAGGTACGTTCAAATATTATGGACGTACTTTTGTATGAAGTAGTTCATGTAAGACCGTCCGGTGCCGCACGGCCGAGCCACGGTCAGACATGAATTGAATGAAATGTATACCACAATGTCCCCATCCGAGCTCGGCCAGAGCACGGCCCCGTCGCGACACGGGGTACCGGTGTACCGTGCTTAATAATGGCAGTTATCTGTCAGTTAGTTGTTAAAGTTAAATTAATTAGCAGATTATGAATTCATTTCATAATCATCGATCCAAGAACGTTTCAATCAGAACATTCTTCGCTTGAAAACTTTCATCAAATAGTTCCAAAGAATTCCGAACACGCGGAAGATTTTATCCGCCGAACTTAAAATAGCGATTAATTCGAGTGTGCTATCGTTAATTAAGATAATTCAAAGAACTAGGCAAGTTGGCAAAGAAATGAATCTTACCTGCAACTGAATTTTCTTTTGTTTGAGAATTTGAAACTCATTCAAGTTTTAAAGATAATAGTGTTTCATATCTACGAGTTTATTAAACTAAAATTAGTTTCTGTTTTATTTAATTAAAGTTTCTATATTTTTTTACAACAATCTGGTAAAACCTTTTTTAAAGCTACATACTCGACTGCAAAATTGAGCTAAAACTACGTCAGCAATTAAGATGAATTCAATGACGTACCAAAATCCATCGAGTCATTAATCGTTTAACCCACAAAGCGAATCAAAGAAATAAACAACCGAAATATAATCTAAAAACGTAAACGTAAACTTTTTCCTAAATTTCGGACAAAAGAGATGGCGGTAACCCGATGATCATAAGATCACAGCAGTCCATAGATAATGAGGGAAGAATGAAGTACGAAGATAGTGAAGGTATGGGGTATTAAACTGTCAACTTCCTAACACAAAACACAATATTTCGTCTAGTATAAAACGCCGCCACAGCTCTTTTATACCGAATTTCTGCAAAAATATGCTATTTTTTTCATCCAACAACCCGTATGTGAGCTATAATCTACAATAGGATATACACACTTAGGCTCTTCCAGTTTATATGTAAAAGATTTTCTAAACGTAGTAAAATAAAGTAACAGCCTGTACATATCCCACTGCTGGGCATAGGCCTCTTCAAGAGTGAACCTACAAGAGAGAAGATATTTAACCTTCTAAACGTACTCTACATTAAATAGTGAAAAACATTATTGCAATAACAATTAAAAATAACCTCGATGAACTCCAAATAAGATTCGTTTTATTCCGGCTAAACGATAACCTCCCTAATTCACAATATTAAACTCGAGTGCTTAAAGATACTTCAAGCTACACTTTCACGTGATTCGTCGGATTGATATTACGAAGTAAAACCACTCAAGTCCCTAAGAGTCTGAAGAAGAACATCATAAGAATGAGAGACACATAAAATTAATTTTTGATTTACTTTATGTGCCCGAGGCGCTTGCAATCTCGTGGCGTGTTTTAGTCGTAAATTTCTAAGATGGTACCGAATTGGATATTTTTCGTTACCGTATTGCAGACTTATGTGTTGTTATTCGGTTTTTCGAGTTTTGCTTGTTTGGTTTTTTTGCTTTGATTTGTTAACGATTATACCTACTTATCTTTGACGTTACATTGTGACTTTTAATTGCCTGTCATAACACTTCTATGTTAATTTGGTTTAATTAGCTGTTACATAACCTAAGTATAACTACCTACCAGTTTAATTTTACTAAGAAACTATTAAAACTATTAAACTATTAAAATTTTTCATATTGTGTAAATAATTTATTTTGCTTCATTTGTTGTAATTTCACATAAAAACTTTTTATAAAATATCCTCATTCGTCCACTAAACACGTTACTATACCGACGTTAGTAAAAGCACTTTAATGTTAAAGAGACATGTTTTAATATTGAAGGGAAACAAAATGAAATGACAACCTTTTTTTTCTTTTTCAGGTACGTGATCTTGGTCACTATTTTAAAACTTCTATGAAAGATAAACCAGTAAACTCAATATTAAAAGTAAGTAATAACAGTAAATTAACACAATTTAATTGTTCTCTGTTTAACTAAAATTAAAGGTTGTACCTACCTTATTTGTAATTAGACATAACTTAATATTACTTACACTCCAGGATGGCTGGAACAGATCTCTCATAGAGATAATCTTTCCTATGTATCAATTTGTTTCTTTGTTGCTATTCGTTTTTTTCTGTGTTACTTGTAATTGATACATGAATAAATAAATAAATATGTATAAAAAGTCAAGATTGATAAATTAAGCTTAAAGGGTAAATAAACAAAAAATAACGGCTTGAGATGTTAAGTCTTTACAAATTTTATGGAATAACTTTCCTATAGACAATAAAGTTATGAAAAATGAAAAGCCTATATTAACATGAATCAATATACACGTCACTATCCCCGTTACAAATTAGCTTA
>DVVJ01001975.1:0-10407 GCA_018234505.1 Junonia neildi neildi
TAAAAAAATTATTAATTGCGCTGCTTTATTTTTCATATTTAGTTTAATTATTAATAATATATTATTTAATAACATTTAGTATTAATAATAATTGTAAGAAAAATAATACGTACGAAGAATTTCATTTTGATGGCAGTGAAGATGTCGGGTAGATCTCACTAGAACTGCTCAAAGGCCTTCTGAGTGCAAACTATGCTGATCTGCGGAAGACTGACACATTATATAGGGCCCTAGAAGGTCGCGGACCAGTCCTGCCGTAGGTATCCCTAACCACCTCCTAAGGTCAACACTGATCTGAATGGCTAATGAAAATACCTGTCTTCAAGAAAAAATGGCTCACTCGCTTCGGCGATCTGCTACAGATATGGTAACAATATTAATTTATTAGATTGAATCAACATCTGTTGGCATTCGTTACTAGTATTCGGGTTATAACCATAATTTCTCATTAAGGTAATCGTATTCGAGCTCGAGCGGTGAAAACATAACGTTTAGGCTCAACCTTCACGGCGGAAATCTGTCAAATTACAAAATGATATGGTATGTTATGCACATATCAAGTAGTGCAATACTGTATGTGGACAAATATTTATGTACCTATTTGATGCAACAAGGTGTAAACAGAATGCGCATATAATGATATTTTGACTATAATTAGAATATATCATTACAATATATTCCCACGTTTTTAGAAAATACTAACTCTAACTTTTAAATTAGGTAATTAATTTCCATGCGTCTGGCTCTTTAATGCGTTCTTATCTCAGAATACTATTAATAATTTAATTTGATAGTAGGCATTGTAAGCGGGACTATTTCGAATACGTGATTGGGTGGTTGCCTAGGGACAGTTGTTGATGTCAAGATAGAAGACGTGACTATATGAGGCATATATTACTATGGATAGTTGGAATAGATAGATGCATAATGAACAGTTGTATTATTAACCCCTTCTGAAATATCTTTAACAGATTGGTTTTACATCACAACTGGATCATTGAAATTTATGTAAGGAATGTAAGGAAGGAAGGAAATATTAAAATATTTTCCGTGCCTTCCCGCGCCCTTTTATCTTTGGAAGAAGTCGGTATTAGGTAACGATTCAAAAAAGTCAGTTAAAATCATAAATCGATAAAAAGAAACGAGCAATTCTAGTATATTTTTTTATTTATATATAATATCTCAATCTCGGAAATGGTTCTAACGATATCGATAAAATTTATTATTTAAAGAGTTATGGGAGCCAAAATCGTTATATCTTTGTCCTATGTCAATGAAAACGCGTGTTTTTGAGATGTCATGAAAAGTAGAGCTTCGAACACGATCGCATCGATCGATTGATACGTGCGCCTATAAAATTTGAGGAATTCCCTCGACTTCTCCAGGAACCCATCATCAGATCCTGATTAAAGATTAAACCAAAAAAGAAATGTCAAAATCGGTCCAACCTTTGAGAAACTCAGTAACCTCCTCCTTTTTTGAAGTTGTTTAAAAAGAAGGAATTTATAGGTACAATTAGGCCTAAATATTTTAAAAATTTAGTTTAAATATTAACGTAAGTTAAAATTGACTGTAAAATATGTATCTATACATTAAGGTTCATTTACAAGATCAGAATGATAATACAACAAGCTAAAAATATATTTCATACTGAGATACTTTGTAAATATTTTTACATTATTATCATACACGTTATAATATCGGTGTTCACATTGACATGATTGTCTTTGTTTGTGTCGAAGGAATACTATTCAAAACGAGATTGAAATGTAGGCGTTCCTCATAACTTATTAACATACCTAACCTGCCTTTACTGTAACTAGCGAAGATTAAAGCAAGATAAATACATTGTACCTTATTCTGTTCGCATACAGTCATATCTAAATAACTTAAATATTTTAATTATTTTATTTATTTATGCGTCCCGAGTATTTGATAGTAAAATAAATATTTTGCCTACTCTGATTTTTGCGACCCCTGAAATACAGCGCCCTAGGCGGCCACCTTGTATGTCTGAATCTAAATGGTAGAGCCGCCTTTGTCTATATACTGATAATAGGGCTTCTGCAGTAAAAGTTCATCAATCCTCAATAAAGCAGAGTATAATTGATAAATGTAATCTAATTTTTAGATATTTCACTTTGCACACACAACACAGTAATTTTATTTATTTATTTCTTCAATCTAATACTTAAACTTACCTATAATTAAGTCCCTAAGGCCGAGATAATTTACACTATTAATAGATACGCTATGTAGTACTTATTCACACATAATCTGTTTTGCCTAATCATTACTTTATAAGTCCGCCTTCAATATTCTATTTACCGTTATGAAAAGTTTATTATCTTCTTTGAATATCAAGTCGATAAATAAAAATAAATATTTCATGCATTAAAAAGTCCTGTGCCACTAAAATGTTATAAAATTTCAAATTCAAAATTAATATTATATAACATAATATGTCTAAAGTTCGCCGACGCATATAGCTATTAATTAAAACTATGCCATTGATTATATCATTTAAAGACGCCTGCCTATCTTAAATCTAATAAATGGAAGACATTAGCAATTATATTACTATCAACACTGAATACTCAAACAGTTTAAATTAATTACGTACATGCAAATTGTAATAACCATACATACATTATTATAAACGGTACAAAAGACAATGATTTAAATAAATATTTATGATTTAAGTAAGTAGGTGAATTAAAAATTAATTACAAAATTATAAACATTTATGACTAACTTTGCATGGAAGAAAGATTTTAAGACACATGTGACACAATTAACCTACTGTATAAGTTGACCAAAATTAAACCTATTAAAGTATGTATTTCCATTATTTGGTTGAGATTAAAGCTCTATGATTCAGTCTAATTATTGCTTACTAGTGCTACCTTAACAAAAAAATCTATCAAAAATATGTATCATAAAGAATATTTAAGTTTATATATTATCTAGTTACCACTTAAACTATAACCAATTTATCAAACACCCAAAAACGTATATATGTTCATATGTAGGTACATATACCTTCAACATTTTTACATAACTCTACAGTTCTACACCAACCAAACCAAGTCCAAATGAACTTAGACCTTACGTTATTAGGAAATAAGTGGTTTCTCCGTATCGAGTCGCATGTGCTCATCGGCTCCCGACTCCGGAGGCTCTATCGCATCAGCTCGGTACACCGCGTTCTCGATCCAGACGGCTATGCGATCGGATATAGCGACCATGAAGCGGGCAAGGCGACCAGGGTGTGTGCGGGATGGTTTGGGTTCTCCTGTACGGAAATCGAGATTTTTTTTTGAAATACTAGCTAGTAAATGTCCCACTGCTGGGCATAGCTTCCTCTCCTATTAAGAAGAAGGTTAATAGCTGTATCCACCACGCTGCGCGCTCCAATACTGCAGGTTGGCAGATATTGGTACGCTTTTAGTCTTTCATCTTTCTATTCTTTTTTATTATTTAAACGAAAATGAGGAAATGAGGAAATTACTTATCCAGGAATAGCACATACCTAGAGTTACGCTTAATTATTCGTTTATTTTAGCATGGGGCTTTTTGTATGATTTTGCTAAGGAAAAATCAATTAGGCAACGAGATTATGGTAGAAAAAAAAATTTAGATGACTGTCTTTAATCTACGTGCTAGAATGCCTCAATTTCCTGCGTAGACAAGTAGGCTGCGTGAAACCAGAATATATTACATGACAGCTTTAAGATGACAGGCACTTATTGAAGTAGCCATGTGATTGAAGGGTCACGACTGCCCGATGACCTACTACTCATAATTTGACACATAAAAACAGTCTTTGTCCAATTTAAAAATTTAGCCGTATCATTAAGCAAGATTTCTATGCGCACTCTACTATACTGTGGTTCAGGGGGTTTTAACTAGGACTTAATCAAAACATTAAATTGACATTAACACCTACTATTTAGTTTTGAATATACGCAAACCTAATATTTCAGCAACTCTCTCCAACACGACATCGGCAATGCTTCTCAATCTATTCGAAACCAACATCTCCTTTTGTCCTTTAGCAATATAATCGCAGAGACGGTACGCCACCTAGGAAGACATTTAAATATCTAATGAATCTAGTTTACGGCATTGATAATTTATTATAACGCGTTAAATATGCATGTACATGTTTATTACAACTAGAAAATCTTGACCGTTTACGAATAACCTTCCATAACAATTTATTGTAGCATTTTCAACTTTTCTATGAAAACAAATGTCAGCTTGATCAAGGTTAGATGGCAATAACTTTATTTAAATTGTAAATAGGAGAATACTAGTTACAAAAAGTCGCGTACTTAATGCATTTTCTTTTTGCACTAATTAGGTGAGTAAAAACGTTCGAAAGAGTACGTTCCCGCAACTATTCGTCCTCAATTGACATTTTCATGTAATTTTTTTGTGTGGATTCGGGTTTTAAAATAAATGTAGCCCATTTTATATCCTACACTATCAGCTATATACGTAAGATATGTACGTAGAAGCCGTCCCTTGAAAGATCCGTCAAAATTGGTCCAGCTATTTCGGAGATTACCGGAACAAACAAAAATTGTAAAAAGTGTTATTTTCACATGGATTCCATATACACATTTATTTCCATTAAATGAGTTCAACTGTTGGTAATTACGTAATGAAAGCAATAGTTGTAATGACAATATTTCGTAAAAAAAAAAGTAAAAATTGATATGCAAATGCGACCCATACTACCTGTGCACTAAAATCAATGAGCCATTTCTGTCTCTGTCGCAATTCTCTGGTTCTTTCCGCGTTTTCCTTACGATTGACCATCCCGCCGGGGCCAGACCAGTGCTTAGACGATTCGTTGAGTGCTTGAAAATATTGCTCCGTTTGTCTATGGAAAAATTAATATCCAGTTTATCTATTACTATCGACCAAGGAAACAAAACTGGACATTTCTGCCCATATTTAAGTATAATTGCCAATGGCTCGGGTGACCGTTTATTAATATTTTTTTTAATAAAGTATCATCTTAGTCAGCCAGCCTAACGAGTTTTAGTTTCACAAATAATTTTCAAAAATTCAAAACTGTAACAGACAACATACATAGCGCAACAGAAAACCGTGACGCCTTAGTAGTTTTGGCTTTTCAGTGACGATATAATATTTTACTCGGAACGATTGAAGTGAATTAACTGATTATGAGCTTCATGCTTCACTTACAATGAGTGAAATAACTAATTAGTAATTATAATTATTCAATTTGATAGTAATTAACTAAGTACTAATTACCTACTATCATATTAAATAATTTTATTGATAGACATTTTTTAATAAATTAAGGAATAAAGAGTTTTTTATTACTCAGGGCTGAGAAAATAATCCTCTTCTAAAGCACTCTTAATCTTATCCCTCCTTTCCCGCGGTAAAATGGCACATTTTTCATCCCAGAGAGAACGAAGTCTGCGAGCCGTTGGTCGTGCAAGCATCTCCACACGTTCCATGTTCCGTCGGACACGTGACCCCGTTTTTTTCAGTGGAGGTTCTATTAAATAAATACAATAAAACAATCACAGCACATCATCATGACTTTGGTATACAAAACAGAAAAAAAATTACTAATATTTAGGTTAATTGTTTATCTATCGGCAGCGCCTAGGCCCTGATTCATACGGCGCCCCCTAGCTTGGCCATCCTCTATGTGACATATGCAAATTGAACTAAAAAAAAAAGGTCGACACCCTCCGTTCCCCGTCTAAAATATACCTAATATTTTTGCTAAAAAAAAGGACGCCCCTAAAAATGTGGCGACCTAGGCCCGGGCCTCCCGGGTCTATGGGAAAATTCGCCACTGTCTATAAACAACTAAACTGATTTGAGATATCCATTTTAAGTTAGATAGCGAGTTTTTAAGAAAAGTTGTAAGCTATATCAAGCTATATGTCTGTCTGTCTGTCTGTCTGTCAGTCCGCGGCTTTGCTCCGAGGTCCGAGGTCTAATTTTTTTTTTTTTTGTTGACGTATGATAAAGCTTCATAGATACTGTTATGTAAAATTATAGTCATTTAAAACCCCCGCGACGGCCGCCATCAACATAAAAACGGAGAGTCTGCGGGACTCTGAAGTCTGAAGAGTGAGTCTGAAGACGACCCTTGGGTCGTATCCGCCGAGCGGAATCAACCCCTTCGCAACTGAGCTTCTGTGAGACAAAGACGGCCTCGCAGAAGTTCAGTTGTGAGACTACGGCCGCCCAAGCCAATTCCCTGCGTAGCATCGCCGACACGATTGTCCGCAGGGAGAGATTTCGAGCAATTTCCTGGGCTAAGATCTGCTTCTCAGCGGTCCACGCGTATCTA
The DNA here is from genome assembly GCA_018234505.1 of Junonia neildi neildi. NCBI lineage: Eukaryota > Metazoa > Arthropoda > Insecta > Lepidoptera > Nymphalidae > Junonia > Junonia neildi. The sequence continues at coordinate 6,353 of DVVJ01001975.1, forward strand.
AAAGACCCTGCTTTTAACTAATAACAAAAAGAATTATGTAGACACTAGGTTTACTTAAAAATTATATATAAAATCATAATTTTCTAGTATTCTATTTTCACTCCCTCTATTTCTTCGTTTTCAGCCGGCAACGTATTTGTGACTCTTACAAAAATGTTATTGGGCAGCGGTGATCACCTTACATCAGGTAAACAGGTGTAAACGGATGACGTTATTAATTATACAAATAATTGTTTAATTTTATCCTTACCAGGATTAACATCTTTCAGGACTTTAACATTTTGATCAGACTGTGAAGAAAGGCTAGATTTAGATTTGTCTGTCCTGGGCGTAGACTGAACTTCGCCTTGGGAACTGTGTCTTTTATTCTTAGGCATTTTCGTTTTTAAAAAATACTACCAATTTATTTTTAGTTTAAATAAATATTTTAATGAAAAAAAAATCTAGTTTGTATTAATATGTCAACGTGAAGTGGGCGTGACGTTATTTTTCTTTTTTATTGTAAAAAGGTTCATTATGATTCTCTATTGTTTAGTTAACAAAGAAGGTTGAAACTGTTTAACATTTAAAAACTATAAAACAAATAAGGTATTATTACATGTCGTTGGGGATAGCGCAATACAACATAAGTATACAGTGCCTACATTTTGCTATATGGTCTTATTTTCAACAACAATGACAATGTATTTGGTTTAAAATTGAACCTTGTAGTCACATGTTACTTCTGCGGTACTGCACTGTCCCCTACGATATGATTTCTAGGAATAATAAATAATAAATAAAAATATGTATCTTATAATTCAACAATTTCATATAATTAACATTTAACTTAAAATAACACCTTATTTACAATAAAAAGCTACAACAATACAGGTATAAAATGCTTATTAAAACTAATTATTTGGATTTTTGTCTTAAACACAGCCAGGTAGAACAATCAGGAACCCCTGTATTAACCTGTCCTGCTGTTGAGGCTTTTTCTGCAGCATAGGGTAGATGCCATCCATTTTTATTCTTTTGCGCCATGGGTGTAAATTTTAAAGGTTCCTGAAATTAAAAAAAAATATAAAAAATCGTCTCACGTCATTTATTTTTATTATTTAATAATTGACCTAAACTAATATTTTTTATCAAGAATGAGTCAGTGGTCCAATATTTTTCTAGTTGACATTAATTTCATAGACTCAAAATAGTTTAACATTACATTATTGGCTATGAAGAAAATATAGAACAGTGCTAAAATACTGGCTCCTAAAAAAATAAATGTTATGCATATGGATTCTCAGGGTGATCCAAATTTTTCATAACTTCTGCCTTAGGCATTAAGGCAAAGCTTTAGACCCATTCACAGGAATTATTATTATACCTTCCTACCCACTTAAAAAATTTAATATAATTATGTTTTATCTGCAACTAAATGTTTATACCTATAAAATTCATTCAACAAAAGAAATTTCTACTTTTTCAACCATTACCTGTATAATAGGTTTGTAAGGTCTCATGAACACCATCCACTGGTGTTGCCACTGCCACCTCTGAAACAATTGTTTCAGCTGCTCATTATGCATCAAAAATCTGTGTCCTCGGAGCAAATCCCTCGACACTATGTCTGTGTGCGCACCGCTTAATATTGCCGCTGTTATGAAATAGGGGTCATCTTGTGAGCTGAAATATCAAATACAAATTAGTTAAATAACAAATTTTCCTTTATACCATTTATACATATGGTATTAAGAAGTTGTTGCACGATTTCACATTCACTTCTTATCAAATCAAATGAAACTAATTATTGATGAACTCTATTATTTGATTTATAAGAAAATATTGTGATTTCTCATTTTATGCTCTAATAAAAGTCCACTTTATATGTAGACATAACTTTATTTGTCTGCTAAAAGTAAGAAATGATAATCTTTCCGATGTTATCATCATGTGGCCTTCTAGATAAGAGACAAGTTGGTACCCATAATGTCATTATAAACCTTGTCATTTTAAACCTTTGGACTTGTAAATAAAATAGTAATCAAACTTACATATCCTCAATAAAAAAGTTTTCTGTTTTCCCAATCACAAAGTGCAATTGTCTCCATTTCAGCATATGTTTTCTACCAAGTATTAATATTCTCTTGCCCTGCTGTAGAAAATAATCTGTGACTTTCCCAAGAACTTGTATTCTACTATGAATATCACTTTTTCCCACAGAATATGCTATGTTCAAAGCATCTAAAACTATGTCATATGGTGCAGTTCTCTCAACGAAATTTAGAAATATTTTCAATTCCTCTGGAGATGTTTTCAAAAATAGATCTGAACCGACTATTAATTTATCTTTGACATTCTTCTGTAATAAGGTAAATTCTTCTTCAGATAATTTCATACAGTCTAATGTTTTGTTACAGCATGTGCACTTCCCACTGAAATTAAAAAAAAATTGTATTATAAAATATTTTGCATGAAATTTTTTATAATCTACATATATAATATAAAAGACTGTAGTTACAACCCAACAATATGGTTTTTAAGAATTTAAAAATGATTTCCGAAATATTAAAAATTATCACAATTTTAGCTTTTCTAATAAATTTTAAATTCATATATAAAGTATTAATTTTAATTAACAATTAATATTACATAAAATCTTATGAGCCACTAAGCCATATTAGGTACATGTTTTACCTGTGTTGTATTATTTGTGTAAAATTTCCATCCCAATTCAAACTTTCGAAAGATTCTTTCAGCCTCTGAGCAGTCACAGCGGACACAACGGCACAGTTGTTTGATATGTGGTTACATATCTCATTCAAATATTTCAGTATTGTTGTCTTATCTTTGTATTTTCTAAATATATATTTCATCCATTCATCATAAGCTATATCTGTAAGTGGTCGCCTGTTTTGCACACTCTTTTCTATTATTTTTAAAGCTTCAGCTCTTTTGTTATTTTTAAATAGAGTTGCTATCAAAAAACTATATGCTGAATGAGTAGCTGTTCCAGTCAGATTAATATCGTCTAGGACTTTTATACTTTTTTTCCACTCATTAATTGAACATAATGCATGTAATAGTTTTTCACAAGTAGCAAAATCTAGCACTTTATATTTCTCATATAAACTTTTATGAACATCTAAAATAAACTGTTTTTCGTCATCTGATAAACCATTTGTTTTAGAATATTCGTAATAAAGATTTAGCAGACCATTAATTGCACCTAATGATAATTCTCTATTAGACGATTTTATATAATTTGCAAAAGATAAAGCAACATCAAATTTTTTATCCGAAACCAACGTTTTCAACATAACAGCATCAATATTTTTCGAGTTTAAGACACCCCGCTTGCATAAAACATTATTTTTTATTTGAGTCCAATCATAACTTGAATTTTCTGAAATTGTTCTCAAAAATTCTATTTGTTCGTTGTTATTTACAGCTTCTTGATCTAGAAAACGCGTAGCAAAATTTATGTCTGCAAAAAGAGACCGATAATTATTACAAGAACAAATATTATTTCATTTTAATTAGTCAAATATAACTTAACACTAAAGTAAAACTTACAGCAATTCTTAAATTGAAAACCTTTACGACACAAACTTAAATTTTTAAGGATGAAAGTCATGTTTTCTATGTAATTAATATTTTCAAACGAAGTGGCCCCGAGTCAACATTTATTTTAATCTTTATATTTAAAATGAAATATTAGATTCAAAAATAAAAACAGTGTTCATTTGAATTTCGAGGTTATTTTTATAGTTTAGTGATGCCAATCGATCCATATTTTACTCGACTCGAGTTACCGACGCAAGTCGGTGTCATCGTTACGACATAGGACTCGCGATCGAGTATATTCGATCATCAATGAGCGTTATTTAACTGCCGGAACGTGCCTGATCCGCGCTGAAACGACTGCTCACAAATTTCCCCTATTTCTACCATATATAAAAAAGGATAAGGTTATACATTATGTTTATGTTTAAGGAATAAAGCAGCTATTACACTACACGGTATTCAGGGTCCCTAACCCTGATTCAGAGTAGTGTAATAACAGTTAGCGAGTT
>DVVJ01001976.1:0-10405 GCA_018234505.1 Junonia neildi neildi
GGAGGCCCAATTCCCCACCCCTTCCCCATTAATTCCCCATCCATGCCCCCTTCATACCCCCTAAAAGGTCAGCAACGCATTTTGTAGTTCCTTTGGTGCTGCAAATGTCCATGGGCGACGGCATTCACTTACCATCAGGTGATCTGTCAGCTCGTTTGCCGTTTGAGTGCTTCTACCTGCTAAATTGTAGTTGGTTCATATTTACATTAAATTTGCAATAAACTTGTTTGACTTAACCTGAGAGACTACCAAAATATTACATAATATTCATTAATTATGTATTATATTTGTTTTTTTATGTATTATTACATTTCATGTCAAATCAAAAATTCGCGACACAGCGGTTTTCGAACCCGCACCTTCTGCCTTGCCGGGGCAGGTGCTCTAGCCGTTGAGTTATGGGCCGCTTCGCACGCTGTGTCGAAATTCTTGATCTGGTGATTCTAATAGACGGTCTAAGCGACGTGGTGCCGTCTATTGAGGAATATTTGCAGATTTTTTAACAGTAAATCTCACTTTTCCAGAAAAAGTATGTTTCAATGAGCCTCCACGTCGGGTCTTAGTGCCAGTTGGATCTCTATACCTTTGTGACTACCTCTTCCCTGGTGAGGCACCTGCTGAAGCTTTATTATCTGTCAAAGAACTTCTAGACTTACAAATTACTGAGAGTGATGTTGTCTGCGATGTGGAAACTCCTGCTGGTAAGAAACTATATCAATAAGCTTTGGTTCTTAAAAACAAAATAAGCTTTTCTTAGCATTTAGTATTTAGCAAGCATTTATCTTTGCGAGAAAATTTTTAAGCTAAATAACCTCATTGGTTTAATTGAACATGGGGTTTTAAGCTACTGTACATTCTTATAATAAACAATTTATTAAATGCAAAAGATTTAACATAATTATGTACTCTTCGTTAGATACGTCAGAATTCGATGCTTTGGATCGTGATGCAAGCAGTGAAGAACTCCTGGCGACTCCACAAGAAGCGAGTCAGTTCATGTATATCACAGGCATTTGCTTCGCCATGTTTGTCCTAATTGTGTCCATATTCATACATTATTACGACGCTATCGTACAATTTATGGGAAAGATATTATCAAGGTCTTGAATTTGAATTTAACATAATATATATTAAATAATGAGATAAATAAGACTTCTTTTGTTATTATTTTATCTAATATATTTTTACTGACTTAATAAAAAATGAAATAATTATTTGAAATATAATTTGAAAACATGATATGCACCTGTTTTGTACAGATTATGCTGTGTAATTTAGTATATAGTATTCAATAAATGATTATTTTTTCTATATAAATTTAAATTTTATTTCACCAACCCTGGATTCTTTGTATTAATGAGGATTCTATGTGAGGATTTCTATTATTATGTAATGACTACAAAAAAATTGTACATAAATATTATTATAACTTTTACACCGATTGTGCTTAAAGATTTTGAATAGATGGTATCTACATAATTTTCATCATAGGAGTACTTTTTCTACATTTCTTTATATCATCAACATTAATTAGTTTCTTCATTAATTTAAAATACTTTATAAACCAACATAGAACTTTTCTTTGAAAAGTATTTAAAATGATTTTTTTAAAGTATTCAAAAAAAAAAAATGATGAAGTTGACAAACATTTAATAAAAATAGGTTTATACGCGCCAAAGTATTTTTTTTTATCTAAACTGCTTTCTATACGCAAGACAGTTCGAAATTAGTAACAGTAATTAAGTATTAAAATTAATTAATTAAATATAATAAAATTATTAAACATTCAACAAGATACTTCTTTGATTGCCACGTTGCGGAATAGAAGATCGTTCCATTTATTTATTTATTTATTTATTTATTTATTTATTTCATAAAAATAATGGTTGTTACATGAAATCCTTAAAAGTAATTTTTACATTATATACTATGTATTCTTTATACAATATGGCACAATTTTATGACATAGGTGCAACTATATTATATGAGTCAACTGCTTATCCTAAGTGGGTTATTATAATAACCTGTGTAAGGATGAAACAGCCCACCCCCTAGCAAGAGACCAAAGATAACAATAATGTTACACAGTATAAAGATTAATAGCATTTGTTATCTGTATAGAGATCTAATGTATATTTGAATATTGATTAGTCTTGTGTGTGTGTGATGTGTGTGTGTGTGTGTGTGTGTGTGTGTTATTTGCTGATAGTAATGTAATACTCTGTTTCTTCATAATTTTTGTTTAAAAGGAACGTTATTATTTGTTCTTTACACTTGTTGTGTGGGAGGTCGTGAATATATATATCGCAATTTATTTTATTATATAGAAATGGCCCTAGAAAGTAAAAGTATTTTTTGGTGAAAGAGAACCTAGGGCATGGTATGGTGCAAATTTTGTCTTTACGGCGTTTTGTAACAACTGAGTAAGGCGTTCGGCGATGTTGTTGTAGTATAGTATGTAAAATAAACAGCTGTCGCACATTGAGAACTTTGCAATCCTTGTATAATTGAACGGTTGAGTAAAGGAGTGGTCGAGAATTGGCTACCTTTAAGATGGTTCTTTGTGCAATTTCAAGAGGTTTGAGAGTTGTCTTTGGAGCGCCACCCCAACAAGATATACAGTAGGATAATAAAGATTGACATAAAGCAAAGTATACATTACGTATTATGAATTGGTTGGCCACATCCCTAAGGCGCTTAAAGATATAGATTAATTTACGTACTCTGGCAGTTAAGTGTTCAATATGCATTTTAAAGTTTAGATGTGGATCCAAAATTATTCCAAGATATTTAATAGAGTCAGTTGACGATATAACAGGACAATGACACGTTTGTTGACCAAGGCAAGAATGAGCTTTAAGCGTAAAATTATGTTTTGAAGTGGACTTGATTGAAAAATTTATATATTTAGTTTTGTTAACATTTAGAGTAAGTCTGTGGAGAATAAGCCATTTATTAATCTGATCTAAGCCACTTTGTGCTTTAGTTTGGAGCTCTGTCGGAGTTTTAGCTGAAAAGGTTATAGCAGTATCGTCGGCAAACGCTGTAATTTTAGCATTTGGTAGTTTAAAGTTACACAAGTCATTTACAAAAATCGCAAAAAGTGTCGGGCCTAGTATACTTCCTTGGGGGACACCATATGATATAGGCTGCTCATCACTAAAATACTCATTTATTTTAACCACTTGTGTACGGCCAGAAAGATAACTGTGGAAGAAGTCTAGTTGACTACTTCTAATACCCATTGCTTCAAGCTTTTCTATTAGGATCGGAAGAGGTACTGTATCGAATGCTTTGGTAAGATCTAAGAATATCGTGAGAACTTTTTGTCCATTATTGAGGTTATCGACAATGAAATGCATCAAGTCGTGGACAGCATCTGAAGTGGACTTGTGTCTTTGGAATCCATACTGGCATATTGAAATTAGTTTGTAACGTTCAAGATAACTGACCAGTCTGTTATTAACCAATCGTTCAAGCACCTTTGATAGCGCTGTTAGTACTGCAATGGGACGATAACAATTTATTGAACCGCTATCTCCACCCTTAAAGATTGGATGTATGATGGCCTTTTTAAAGGCGGTCGGGAATGTACCAAGACAGAAACAGCGGTTAAAAATATGAGTAAGAATCGGAGCCAGAGATTGGGCGTATCGTTTAAGTATGATAGAGGAAATACCATCCCAACCCAATGCCGGAGTTGATTTTAATGAGTGGATAACACTTATAATTTCACCTGAATGGGTATGCCCAAGGACGAAGGAAGTAGGATTGCACGCACGGGAAGTAGACGCCAATGATGGTAAAACAGCGCCATTAATTTTAGCTGCTAGTTCACGACCAATGTTAACAAAAAAGTTGTTGGCATTGTTACACGATTTTATGGGTGTAATTGAGTTGCGCAGCAAGTCTGCACTATTTTGTTCACGTTTAGGGTTATAAATCAGTTTGTGGAACGTGTCCCATATTCGCTTAGGGTTTTTACCGGCTTCATTAAACCGTTGGGCGTCATATGACTTCTTGGCTTTTCTTAGAATTTTACTACAGAAGTTCCTATATCGTGCGTACGTAACTTTGAGAATTAGATTATTAGGTGACTGTTTAAGCTGCTTGTACATACTGTCTCTGTTTCGTATACACCTTAACAGACCTGGCGTTATCCACGGCTTAAGTAGTTTTTGTTTGGACGTTACTTTACGAGTAATTGTACTATTGTTAATAGCATCTCTTAAAATTTTTACTAAAGAATCTGTAGCTACGTTAGGGTCCGAAATGTTAAAAATATGAGAAAAATTTAGATTTTCAAATATTAAGTCCAACGTGGTGTAGTCGATTCTGGAGATAATTTTTTTTGGTTCATAGTGGGGTTTAAGATAAACGATACCTATTAGCGTAGAGTAATGATCAGTAACAGTAGTCTCTAGGACTAAAGTTTTCGAAAAGGCTTTAGTTCGAAGTATAATATGATCAAGACAATTGTTGCCTCTGGTAGGTAACGTATGCGCAGGGAGAAAGCCATGGAATGCAAGATCATTAAGGTATTTCTGTGAACGCCAGTCAAGATTAGACTCTTTAATATCTAAGTTTATATCCCCTGTTAGGATTACCGATTTGAATTTAACAAGTGAGGAAAGAATGTTATTAAGCGTAAGTAAAAATAAATCAATATTGTCATTAGATGGTGATCTGTAGACACAAATAATCGCCGTGTCACAGTTTATTTTTATAATCAAGCCTGAGGCGGAGTTCTGAAAATCAGGTTCCTCATAGCTGAAGGAGTTATTATTTTTTACATAAACAACCACACCATCGCTTTGATTCAGATGTCTTGTGGTAAAGCATTTACTATAATTAGGAATATTGGGTATAATTTGGTTGCTATCACACGGTAACCAGCACTCCGTCAATACTAAAATATCACCATCGAAAGACAAACGTTCAATCATTGTTAAGAAACTTAAGAAATTGCAATTAATGGATCTAATATTCTGCGTCAGAATGAGTAAGTAGTTGTTTGGATCTTGAAGTATTAATTTTGATTGTTCTGGCGTACATGAATGGGCTTCAGATACCGTAAATTGGTCAATATTATTTAAGACTGTATTAACTTGAAAAATCATTGTTGCTTGTTTTAATTAAGAGTAAAAGGGGGGCCCAGAACATATACTGAGGAATTAAAATTTTGACAATATAAATAATAATCGGAGTTTGTTGATCAATGGATACTGTCACAACTAAGAGCTGAACAGAATGCAATAAATAATTGAGTAATAAATTAGTACGTTTAGAATAACTCGTATTTAAAATAATTATGAAGGTACGTATTTTTGTTTTTGTGTTGGTGAAGTTTTTGAGAGAAGTGTGTGTGTTAGTAAAAAGTTGTGTAGAAGATAGAATAAAAACATATAAAATCAAACAAGTATAAAACAAAGAAAAACTGGCATGCAAAATAATATTAAAATACAAAAAATTAAAAGATTTACAGACGTGTAGTCATGCAACAGCGAGCTTCTGTAATTCCTGTAGCTGAGCCTCGTTCTTTACAATAATGTACGGACTTCCACTATCCTTTCTCAATAGAATGCGCCCGTTCGATGTCCAACAGTACGTGTAATTACTGGATTTCGCAAAGTTTCGTGCCAAGTAAAATATTTTTTTAGATTCCATCGTTTTTTTAAATTACAAACATTGCCAGCCGCTGTTCGGCCAGTAAAGCAAGTTCGATTTATCTCGAAGAAGGTTGTCAAAATAATGCTCACATTTCCAAGCATGTTTGAAAAATAATAATTTTACCAATTACTTGAACGCGGCTAGAAATCATATCAATTTTTTTTAAAGGTAGATATAAGTTCACAGGTAGTCCCAACTTCACAGGTAAACAGGATTTGGTCATGGAATCTTGGACAAATCGAGGTAATTTCTCAAATATCATGAACAATTTCGGTTTTTAATGTACCTCTGTCATTCGCTCACGAAAAGTAGAATTTTTCGATGAAGTCGAACCTAAGAAAAAGAAGGCCACAAAGTTGTTGCCAGATTACTTCTTTAAAAGTAACAATTATACGGGCTTGGTTCCATTACTTTAATGTGATCGCTAACTTGCTAAGTAAACATTTCTAACTTCAAAGTGTAAAATAATTACTTAAGAATAAATAAACCGACTTCATAGCTATCTAAATTAAAAAGTCAATCAGTCAATGATTTTTCCACCAATTTTTTCTACATTTTGATAATCCAGGTCTATGCCCAGGTACTTGGCACCGACTTCAAAGTCTGGAAAAAAAAATAGTTTTGGCTAAAACGTACTAAAGACTTTAAAGTTGACTTTTGACGTCGGTTTATAATTCTTTGTCCTTATTTTATTAGGAAAATTTTACCGCCTTAAAATTACATTCGATTATATTGAACTTGCAACGCCATCTATTATTAAATTTGTATATTGTGTAGTCTACTTCGTTATCCAACAGATGGCAGGCCAGTAGGTAGTCATTGTAATACTATCAATGAGGAATTCATACTTCGCGCAATCTTTTGTTTCACACGAGTAGTTGGAGAATACAATACTGAACTCCAGGAGTGACAGAGAGATCCGATACCATTCATTATGATTCCTTTACTACTTCATTAATCGATCGGATCGTATTATCAAGTATGATAGTATGAATTGACAGGTGCCTGTTGTGTGTATAGTAGTTGATTATTAAGAACTAGTTATATGTAACATTTCGTCGCGCAGTGTTGTTATTTATTTAATATTCGATATTTTTAAGTGTTGTGATTAGTGTAACAATATATGAATTAAATTAATAAAGTAGTTGACATAAAAAAGAAAATGATACCAACTGTGTACAAATATGTGTATAACTGATTATGCGAAAAACCGGTTTTGATACAAGTTTTATGTGAGATAAAATTGAAGACCGACTTTGTTTACAATGGCGTTTTCATTGAATAAACTTAAAAATATTTTGAATATAAATAAAGACAGTCAGTTAGCGGGTAGTGGTAGTTTGGACCCGGAAATAGGCTTCAAATTAGCATTACATCCAGTTAATAAAAATTTGTACGTGACTGTTATCGGCGCCCGGCATCTCCCGTCCTTGTTTGGGCTCAGTCGAGCTCATGGCTACCTTGTAAAGGTACTGAACTTCCTGTTTATTTCCTTGAAGGTTTACTTAATTTCGACATGTATTATTATTTTGAAAATGTACCGTTGAAATATATCGGTAACTATTTACTTTTACAACAATGTTTAAATTTCTCAAAAAAATAATTGACTTGCGGAATAGAAAAGTCCAGTTTCACGGTTTATGACATTGTTTCTGTTACAAATTACCAGTAAATTAAAAATAAATTGTCTGTATAAATTACAAATATAATGTACTAGTATGATACAATGGTGTAAAATTTTCTGTAGGGGCCTAGTTACCATGAGGTTCTCTGGTGACATTTCCATCTAATAGTTTTACTAATTAAACCCACTTCGCGTTGGATAATTAAGTACCTAGATAGGGTGTGGCAACAGATAAACATTATTTTGTCGATATTTTACCATAACAGCAATAATAGATGCGTTTTTTATAGATGTGACGACCAAATTAGAAATTACCTATGTATCTAATATTATGTTGATAATAGCTGATCATAAATTCGTATTACTCATTTGTACCTAAGTACGTTTTTAGTAGATATTATCTGACCCGGTGATCTTCGTATTCGTTCCATTTAACACTCGATTCTTTCATAATTTTTTATTATACAAAAATTTTCGCATTTTTTTATTCTTTTACCGTATTCCTCGTACTTCAAGGTATATTTATTCTAAGAAAAAGAAGTAGCGAAATCGGTTCAGCCGTTCTCGAGATCTGCGAATAACAACTACAACAAATAACAAGAGGAAATACTTTACGTTTTCGTTGGTATAATGAATTTAAAATCAGTGAAATTTAAATTTAATAGGCTTTAATGTATCAAAACCCGTTGAAATTTTATATATGTCTTATAATACGATTTTATCAATAATAGGTAGGTATCCGAGTATTGTGAACAGTACATAGTCAAAGACGATTATTCCATAAGGTGCATATGTCGTCTATAATCTTTAATCTTTGTTTTACGTATAGGCATACTATACATTTCTGAGTTCTGACACGGTCTGTTAGTTAGTAGTAGTAGTTAGTGGGAATGCTGATTTTATTTGCTCTAGTGGGTTCAGGGGAGAAAGGGCTAAATGGATAATGAAAATAAGCTTGTACAAATGAGTTAGGGTTCATCCTCATCATCACTTTTACAAATTTAAATTAACTAACACTGGCTTGACAATGTACCAAGCATGCTTGGTATCATAGGAAACAATACTTTACATCATTTAATAGTCCAAACTTACCTGTACGCACCCTAGTCGCCTTAGTGTAGGTATACAGGCTATAGGTATGTATAATACAAATACATACCGTATTTTTATTAAATAGGTGTTATATGTTTACTATAAATCTTAAAATATAAAGAAAAGACTACGAATAACATAACAGTTCATCTGTATTTATGTTTCCGAAAATAGATAATTCTTCGAAGACCTATTAAAAACAAATCCGCTCGCAAATTTCAACAAACACAATTAACAGTGGTGGTAATTAAAAATTGTACTACACACGCAAAATGTTTTACTAACGCCGAGTTTTCATAACCATTTAGTCGATCTCTGTTAATTTACTAATTTTAGAAGCACCATAAAATTATATCGTGGAGTTCACGTTTACGTCGGATAAGACATTTTTTTAAATAATACGCATTATCATCAATAAAACACTCAGATGTTTGCTTGAGTTTATTATAAAATTCACGCTCTCTACTTTTTTATTTACCTACTTATTTATTCGATAAGAAAAATATACAGCCTTATTAACTTATTATAAATTATGTATAAATTTACATGCAAATTTAAAGTCCAGCTAATAATTGTGTATTTATTCAATATATAAATATATTATATTATTATTAAGTCTCATCTCATCTTAAACACAAGAGTGTACGTGAAATATTGGCAACTTTAAATTAATTAAGGTTAAATATTTGCCTTTAATTTAGGGGCATACTGTTAATTATACAGCCGTTTTGTGTTTTTAAAGACTGTTACGAATGGAAACAAAAACCTTTTTTAACGTTAGATTGAAAAAAGCAAATTGACTGGGCAAGCAATTTAGATGGTTAATTGCTTTTTTATTTTTAAATGTTTAATTTTGATTCCATACTCCTAACAAAACGATAGAGATTAAAAAATGTCGTCATTCAATGAACGTGCTAGTGATTCAATTAAGTAGCCGATTTAACCAGATGACTGCGACAGATAGATGATTCGGACACCTGAAACCGAATATCTGTCCAAGTTCCATCTGAAGGGCCTGCAATGAGAAGAGCCAAAGCGTCTTTGGTAAGGTATCAGGAACCAATGCTACTATATTGCATGTCTCAAATAGTCATCGCAGTGCAAGCTTCGCTATGAAAACTTTGCAATAGTGCAAGCGAAATAGAACCAAAAATGTTTGTATTCGGTTAGTTTGACAGAAATTCTGTTGTTTCCAGTTTAAATAAAAAAAATACTTTCAGCAAAGTTGTTGGCGCGCGGCTATTGTTAGCAACGAGCCTGCGGTACAGGTATTGATTAGATTCCTTTCAAAAGAATTTTTCATTGATTGACTTTAATCATTTCTATTTCATCTCCCTGGTGGCCTTGTAGATAATATTAGTAGTAGTTTAAGTAGTTTTAGCTTAATATCGAATATTATTTTCTATTATTTTAATATACTTTATACGTTAAAAATAAAACAAGAGCCCAACGAAGTAAACGAGTATATTTAGGTACCTTCTGATTAAAAGACAAATTGTTTAGTAACTGATAAAAATTACCAGTGCTAAAATTATAAATGAATATATATACCTATATTTCTGAATATTTGGTTACATAAAAATCTGTCAATACTTGTCGGTTAGCGAAAAATAAACTGATAGATAAATTATGTATCTAAAAAAAACACAACTGTCTAAATAAAAACTTTTTTTAAAGTAAAGTAAATAAAACCTTTTTTTAAAGTTTTTGCAATCATGTGTGACAGTGTGATGCGTGTTCAATAAGCGATTATCGTTTTTCGTTATCAGAAGTTAGTCATTGTCAGTCATGTTATCTACGCCTTATCGTAACCGTACGTAGGCATACGTCAACTTTTACTTTCTTTTTTAGACATTGCACACTTTTACGACCTTTTTAATCCACGGCCCAAAAATAAGCGTGTAAAATTTGACTATGTGTATGTGTGTCTTTCTATCTGTATATATGTCTTTCTGTATCTGTGTCCATGGCATGTTTCTATATAGTATAAGATCCCGATATAGAACGACCTTCACCGAG
>DVVJ01001977.1:0-10404 GCA_018234505.1 Junonia neildi neildi
ACAGACAGGCAGACAGACAGACAGACAGACGGACATGGCGAAACTATAAGGGTTCCGTTTTGACTACGGAACCCTAATAAGTGTATCGTGTATCATGGTGACATTGCAATAAATCTATACGACCTTTTCCTTTAAATGTCTATTATAATTCATGATATTGTCATTTGGAATTAAATCAGATAGAAATACAGTTTCAGCTGTACAATAAAACTGATATGTAGGTTAAGGTACGCCTAGTAAGAAGCTATTAAAATAATACTTACTATGTGTTTACTTATATTCATCTTTATGCTTGAGCATTGAAACGTACATTAACATAAATAAATAATAACTAACAGTAACTTTTTCTGTGGCTAATGACTTAAGTACCTAGATAATAAAACTTTTGTTTCAAAAACAAATAATAATACAGTTAAAATGATAGCTAATGCTACATGAATATTTGAATAAAGGTCGTTTGTTCCTCATAGTAATCATCACTCCCAAATTTCTTATGCGTAACTCAGCAAAGTTTCTCTTTATTTCCCATTTTGGTGAAAAAATAAGATACGTAATTAGGAATGTTGTATACACATAATCGTATCTACATATGTAACTTACAAGTGCTGCAAACCTACAACAAGAACGACTTTATTCAATAGTGAAAACAGAATCAAACCATTGAGAGCTAAATCTAGATTAACCCAAATTTACACACCGACTTGCTCGAGGCGATGCGCAAATTTCAAAGAACACCATAGACATACATATATGTAAGATAATAAGAAGAAAGTATACCGTTAACGTAACACGTAATAGAAAATAGCAATAGGATTGATTTATATCAACTATGCTAAACAAAACACCTCAAGCGGTTACAATGATTCTAAGATAAATTACAACAGTCCAAATAATTGGAGTGTCGGTTCCCTATAATCACAATGGCTTGTCCAGTTATTGGAACGGTCAAAAAAATTACACGATGCCGAGAAAGTAGAACTGCCAACGACTCCGACTAGACCGCCGCTAGACAGCGCACTGAAATAATCATACAATCACTCTATCACTTCGCAACAGCAACGTTACAATGCTGCTTTTGTTATAAATTTAATTGTTATATTTATACAAGACCAGCGTTGGATTCGACGGTTGAAGTTAAAATCGCCACATCGTTGTACCGTTAACTGTTCTGATAGACAAGTTTTTGTTTTCACAAAAAGTTCTTGTAGTACACGAGTACATAATTATGTTGTTTTATTTGGGCGGTACGATACAAATATTTTCTTTATTGTTCATTCAACAAACTTTAAATACTCGTATAGGTATATTAATAAAATTATCTTCAGAACAGAAAAAAATATTCGTGAGCCTAGTTGACCTATTGGTTAGAATACATCTAAGCCAATTATCGCATTGGACAATGGAAATCTGCATTTGCCAATGCCGAAAAAATTCACGTATCCGTAACGTGGAGGATTAAGCTTACCTTCTCCAAACTAGGGAAGGAAGATAATGTCCCAATGCTAGACAAAGGCAACATTACTCTTTTACTTTTATGAATTCAATAAGTAATATGTATAAACAAATACGCGTTACCATCAAAAAATTTACGAGAAAACTTTAAACATTAGGGCTAAAAGGCTAAAGAAACATCTTAATATAGAGGTCCATAATTACACCTAATAGGAGGTCAGAAGCCTGCAAATATTCAATTTAAAGTCGTGTTTCATTTGCCGCTAGTCGAGTACTTAAAACCAGTAACGAGAAGATAATTTAAAACCTAATTACATCGTTAAATTTTATGTTCTAAGTTATGAATGTTAAAATTACATTACAGCCACGAGGTGAACCTTAGATAAAATATAATTCCTATTAACAAATAAGTTATATGTACCTATAAAATAATAGAATATTTATATGCAAAAATGGTTTTATGAAAGAGCTAACCAATCTCCAAAACATATTAAGGTTCTATCCGCACTTTTGGCTAGTCTACATTTCAATTTGTACTGAACGAGAGTGATCAACTTTTACATTTCATCGCATAACATTTAAGCAGTACAATGTATGTAGTTTTTAATGAAAGTCGAAGGCATAAGGTACTTACATAATATGAGATAACATCATATCAAGGCTCAGGTGTTCAGTACTAACGAGCGTGGCGACCCTGCGAGAACTTGTAGTTTCTTATTCAGTTTAAATTGCCTTCAGTTTTGTTTTCTTTTTTATCGATCATTACGTATTGAGTGTTTATAGTTTGATCTATTTTTATTATTTGTGTATTACGAATTTAAAAATAAGCATATTTAAGTTATTCACGTACTGGAACTCCTAGAAACTTATCCACTAAGAACGGATTTAATCAAACCAAAATATCAATCGTTGTTTTATGAAAAGCAAAATTATCGCAACACAAAACACAAATATCGAAATAATGCAAAGGTAATTGTTTTAACAGACAAATGCATCGAAATACAATTTAACCGACTTATGTGCTTTAAAATGTAATTTAATAAATTGTAAATTGTGTTTCGTAACAAATAACAAGCAGGCTTCGACGGCAGCTCGTGCGCAGCATTTATCACATTCGGCGTGTGCGCATGTGAAATGGAGCAAAATGTTATTCACTTAAAGACACGGCTCGATCATGATGGTGGAGCGATAACTCTTTAATATGACAGCTCGTGATAAAGCTAATTAATATTACTTTGATGTTTATGGCAATTTGTGTAATATTATTTTCAATCATATCTGAAAAATGCGTGTAGTTTAAATAAGTTTTAATTTAGAGTCACAGGTGTTACACACTTTTTCTATTAATCTGCCTACCTGACTGTCAAAATATTTATTTGTTTTTCTAAGAGTTCATTAAACTTACCACCGAATAAATGTAAGACGAAAAACTTTAAATAGATGAGGTAAACCTACTAGGCTTTAACCGAAAAAGTTGAAACACTTTATTTAGTAAACTGAATAAAATAATATTATTTAATAAAAACAATAATTATTAATTATATTTACAATGATAATACAACACCTAAGTAGTATAAACCATAGTAAAACGGTAACCTTATATGAAGTTGCGTCATGCGAGAAAAGTGAACGCTTCGTTTTCGACCGCTTATCCGCACATGATCTCTGATTATTGATATTATTTTATTTATCACGAAAACTGCTTATTTATATACCGTTAATACTTTTTACTTGCGTGTCATTATCGTCGTTTAAGGCTATAATAATCCTGATATACGATAAATCACTGTTACGTTCCTTTTAATTAAATGTAAAAAATATACGAACAAGAATCAGTTTTATTATTTTTTTTACTAACTAATTTCATATTTTTATAAAATTGTAGAAAACCAATTAGTTGTATTTTACGATTTTGCTGTCAATAAGTTTGCACCTACGCATGCCTTGAAGTTAATGAGAGTTGTGGATCATAGCCCTTACTGCCATAATTGTATAGCTTACGAAATGTGTCTATGAAAATATGATTAATACCTAAATGTTACTGCAATTGTGATAAACTAACAAAAAACAACTTTTCATCTAGGCTGGCTTTCATGTGATTTCATGTGATGATTTTGTTCTAGTCAATTTTCGCGTCAAAAAAGTAAAAAGTCGCATGTTTTACCAAAGATATCTAGGAGTAAGTTCATACGAAAACTCATCAAAATTCGTTCAACGGTTTCAGCGTAAAAACTTACTGACTATCAAAGACACTTTCACATTAACATTATTATGAATATAATAGATACATACGCGTAGAAATGTTACCGTGTTCATAAGAACAACATGATAGGTTATTTCCTATACGCAATACGTGATGCGTGTTGCAATATGCGTATAATATGATAACAATATTGCAGTGTAATAAGATTACGCTTTCGCACGGTGTTCAAACCGCCACCGCCAAACCGCATGCACATTGGGCTATTTTAGATTGTAAATTGAAATACGTAGGTAACTTTCAAAACTTGTGATAAGTAGCGGACACTTTAAAAAGTATCAGCCTTTGATCGCGGTTGCGCTTACACTTATGTAGATTTTGATTTAAAGTAATGCACATAACTACAAAAAATATAGTTTCAGAACATCCAGAAATAAGTCGCTCCAATATTACAACAATTTTAATATAAGTTCGGTGGTGCTAGAATTATATTCGCATAGTAAATGCACTGAAAAACAAAAATCAGCTATTTCTTTTTCATCCTATCATGATAATCATTTTTAACAAAAAGAAGAATAAGCACAACCAACTTTAAAAGTATGTATTTATTTAGTAATCTTTACATATTTATTTATTATACATATATACCTTTTTTATAATTCTTCTGTAAAGATTAGTCACCGAACTCCTTCTTAAGCAAAAGCGATGAAATACACACTGTATTGGTTCCCTGAATAATTTTACAATAGATTTGAACCCGGTAGGTAGCGCTGGTTATGGAGAGGACAACGTCTATCGGATCCGCTAGTTTTGATATAAAAACTTAACTTGTAACCCAAATTTGAGTCTAATTTGAAACTATTTTTAAACAAAAGAAGAATTTTTAATGTTTATGGACGAGGTTATGAGATACGAACCATTTTGATAAACTCATCGAATTGTGAACCTCCTCCCTATTTAAGTCTATTGAAAACGTTTATCAAATAGACGATTAATTCTGTAACATATTTTATTTATGCTTTATATAAAGGAAGTCATCAAAAAATACATACAAGCGCATTTTTCTGTAATACCAAAACCCTATCGGCGATTCCTACGTAATCACTGCAACTTTCACGGATTAAATTGATTTCGAATTGCAGACGCAAATTGAAACTTAAATATTTTTTGTCAATCAGAGCTAAAAGATTTCTTTTAATTTCAAAATTTACAAGTGAAACGCATCAAGAATTATTCTCCAACATTTACAATCCACTTTTATTATCCAGTTTTTAATTGACACCATAAACGGGGGAGGTTATCAATTTGTCGGAGATTTTCAAAACATTTTTTCTACAAAATTTACAAATTGATATTGTATTTTGAATTTTATCTAATCATACTAAATAGTAATACAAAAATAGACATCCTCTTATTTCACGGTCAAGAATCATATGACTAGCCATTAAATCATTTTATAATAAAGCGTTTCTCATTACTTATCCCAAATCACATTATCACATTATAGGCTTATTTTAAGCTTCTTCAATTTCGAGGCTACAGATATATTTGTAAGGTTAAAAATACTCTTAAGGATCAAGGTACTGTAATGTCGTAAGTGACAAATTAGCTTAGTTCCGACACTGTAGGTGGTCCTATTAACATTTGAACAGATTTCATTCCATCTCTATTGTGACTATAGTGCATAAATCGACCTAATAATTACACCAAGGTAAATTTT
Organism: Junonia neildi neildi; assembly: GCA_018234505.1. Taxonomy (NCBI): domain Eukaryota; kingdom Metazoa; phylum Arthropoda; class Insecta; order Lepidoptera; family Nymphalidae; genus Junonia; species Junonia neildi. The sequence goes on from DVVJ01001977.1 coordinate 5,373, forward strand.
GTCTTATTACCTTTATATAAGATTTAAAATCGTTTGATTTTCAAATATATGCTAACACAGTGATTATAGGTAACAGATGTAAGCTTAATCTTTCTAAATCGTGACCGTGTCGTTTCGCATTATATCCTTAAAGCAAGGTCATTGTACTAACCTTTCTCTCGATATTTTTAAAAGTTATATAAATGTCATGTAAAAAACAATGCCTAATTTTAAATGCAAAGAAAGATCTATTCCGTTTTTACATTCAGATCTAGTTCATATCCGTCGTGGCATTTAGTAGCGACTTAAAAGTTTAATGTCACATTTTACAGAGTTCTAAATGCAACAATATCTTCCATGATAAATTTTAAATTATGATGTTTAGAGAAATTAGTCTTCTAAATTATTACAATAGAATTAGAAATGTACTCTCACAATCAATTAATAGTTGTGCTTAGTTCAAAATATACTGTCAAATCCAATTCACAATTACTTTTAACGAAATCATGTGTTAAAAATCATCGAAATGTTAACTTTCCGAGGTGGTCCCGTTGCGATTTAATTTGTATTCCAAACAAAACACGAACGAACGCGTTTCCCATTACACGTGTTTAGCTCCATCTCTTCCGAGAACCGCACGCCAACGAACTGCAATAGATTTTAAAGATATGGTAGAACTTCCAGACATACTGTTCAGTCTGCGAGGAAACGATTTGAGGCAATTGTTGTTACCGTTGTATGAGTTAAACGGTTAACTAAATGTTGTATCGTGTTAACTCCTCTTCAGGAAACTTTGATGCAAATTTTTTTACTTATCCGACCCAAAACTCTTAAGATTGACATTCTCAAGCTACAAAAACATATTTCTTTTTATATTAGTACAGATAAGCTCTTGCATAACACGTAGGCACTCGAATAGAATTGATTGTTAAGTTGCTAATATTATTTCAAATCGTATCTAGACCTCGAAATGTTATAACAAGGCTTGCTCAATTGAATAAAAATATCCAGTGATTCCGTTCATATTGTGTTCCAAGTTGACCTCAGAAGTATTCGTACCTAGACAAAATTAAATATTAAAACTCAACAACTTTATATAATTCGAATGATTTAAAACTAATTGCACCATAGTTTCGATTTAGAAAAATAAGCAGTTAGTTAATAGCAATAATAGCCATGCAAAGTATTACGTCTAATCGATTAAAATAAAATTAAAAAAAAAAACTAAACAAGAAACTGAATACCACATTAAAACAAAAATAAAGTTAGACAATAAAGAAATGTTACGGATTGATGAAGTCGCATCACAGACGTTTGTATAAGACCAAAACAAAATCAATCGAAGGCTTTCAACGCATCGCTGGCTCCGACACAATTATTGTACAGACAACACCGATAGGATTAAATTTATACAAATTACATATAATAACGAGGAGTTCTTTGACTTCGATGCAAAATTGACCAGACCAGACAATGCGGAATTGACACCGCTTGTATATTCATATTGTGTAGAATATTCATTTTATTCCCATGCAATAGAGGTGTTGGTCTTTGTTTGTTAGTTCTCGAAGTGTAAAAGAATAGAAGCATGGTAGATGACATTGTGACCTGACAATGCTGCGGAATTGACACCGCTTGGTCATATTGGATAGAATATTGATTTTATTTCATTGCAATAAAGGTGTAGGAGTTTGATTGTTAGTTTTTGAAGTGTAAAATAATAGAAACATGGTAGATGACAGTGCGACCGACTGGCGTATCGACTCGTTACGGTCCTGGTTTTCAGCTCTTGTCGCCGTGAACATTTCACGGTCTGTACCCGAATCATTAGTCGTGGTTATACGCAAGCACGACTTAGCTTAAACTGTTTGGAAATCCACCAAAATACCTAAATACTTAATTAATTTTCGAGCTTGAACCGGTCTAATGGTCACGACATACAAAATTAGGAAATTAAACTAAAAATACACACCAAATTATCCAAGTTTTTAATTTGAAATTGAGCATATCATGTCACACTTCAAACATAATTTTATGCATTTTGCAGTATATTGTTCTATTAAAAAAAATCAACGAACAAAAAGTCGTTGAAATGTTTTAAAATATTATGTGACGGTTTTGAAGTTCTTGAGATCTTTAAGTATGTAGCTTTGAGCAAGAACTTTTAGTCATAAGTAGCAAACAATCTAAACTCGAAGACTTGTCAGTAATTGGTGTGAAAGGAAGGTTGATCATAAAAATCAATATTATTATGCCTCCAAACCGCAAAATGTTATTGCTATATTTTATTTCACGTCGTTATTATTTTAACTAGCTGCCTAACAAGGCATTCTTATGGCCAAAGACTAATGTTATATTAAAGGAATATATAAAAAATTTACATATGTTGTATCAAATAAAATTTAATGAATTGTTGTGCTGTGCAACTCTTATGCAATCATTGGGCGTATTTCTACAATGGAATCTGACGGCACTACATAACTTAAATTTCCAAAAAAATCAAAAGTAGGTACACTACTTATAGATCACAAAATCATGTATACATAAATAAAAATCGGCTTATATTTATTCAATTTACACAATTCTCCGATGCAGTTCAAGCGAACAACGTCGCACCTAAAAATACCTACGCAATCTTACCAAAACGTAAACGTTCCGAAAGACTCAGGTAGGATAACAAACGTTAGAAGATAATGCATCGTATAACAATGTGATGTAAGCAGCGTGCAACGGAACATGTGCTCAATATCTCAATGGGCGCATTGAGATGGAGTATAAAAAGCAAACAATGCGCAGACGCATGTGCGAAACACACGTGCGGCCCACGTTGATGTTGAGGGTAACTTGCTTTTGTTTTGCTCTGAACATCTTAAGAACTTCAAGACACGACGTCCGTGTCTAACAGTAGCGTAAGCTAAAATTTTCATTCATAGGATTAATCTTGAGTAAATTGTAGTATCTACATTGTAATAAATATATTTAGTCATCTCACATAGACATTGATATACCTATCATAATATCATTCTATAGTTGTAGGTATATCCTATACCAAGTAGTATACACAAATCCTGTAACTAATAAATGAGTCAATACATTTCTTCTTAACTTTCTTAATTATTAGGTACATTAAAAGATTAAACATACCTATCGATAAAAATAAAAAAGGAAACGATTATTCTTTTTGAACTCAAATACACATAAATAGATACCTAAACGTAATTGACAAACTGATGACATTGCCTAAGGACCGCTATCCATTTCATTAAATGTATTAGCAAATTACTACGTTCGTTATACTCGTACAGAGTGAAATTAGTCGCTTAAGATAAGTGTAGAAAATGAAGATACGCTAACCAGTTAAACACAGTTTCACATCACGAAAATTAGCTAGAGAGAATGCCCTGTGGCGGTGCAGAGACAACTTCGTTACGTTACACACTTCCATGCCTTAACATTATGGTAATCGTGATGAGAATGGTAAGATTATATTACAGATCTAGGATTATCTTAAAACTAAATGCACCTTACTTATGACCTGTACCTAAAGGTCAAGGAAGAAGCGTACCTATAACCTAAGTTAAAAAAATTAAATTTAGTTAAAAAATATGTCTTTACAAAACAGACACTATTGCTTATCAATACGACAGAAATAACAATTTCAAAGATTACATAATTACTAACAATTATAATTTTAATCTTAATATAAACGTACATTCGGATCATAATTAATTGACATTATCTAAGCAATATTTATCAATTCAAATAAACATAAAATAATATTAAATCAAAGGATACCGCCGAGCACATTTTAATAGTAATAATAGATATGTAAACAACTATTACCTACATTTTTACATTATTGCACAAACAACTCGTTTCTTAGTAACGAATAACAAAACTTATATTTTTAGTATAGGTATGTTTATACACCTTATAACATTATGCCCTTAACAGTCATTCATCACTTCATTCAACTCTATTAGACCATATTTGTTAGCAAACACCTAAATAAATATACAAAAAGTTATTATTTTATTATTGGGATACAACAGAACATAAACAGCTGCGAACATGTGCTCTATCGCGGACAGATGTAACTTGCAGTAGGTACCATAGACCCTGAGTCAATGACTCATAAAGTACACGAGTATTTTTTGCACCAAACGAGTTAAACTCGTAACCATTCGTTACGCGAGTACACACGAGTGCTATCTTGTAAACTATTTCATTACAGAATCACTTTCATTACCTTTCTCTGATGGAACTCTGACGGGATTAGAATTAATCATTTATATTTATTGCTAGCGCTGAGCCCGCGGCTCCGAGCGTTGGTAACTTCTAAATCAATTACGATTAGCCTTTAACAGCGGAACAATTGATCAGACTATTAGTTACGTGAATTCCGCCTATGGCAACATTTTGTCCGATTCAATTGAATGCATCGTGTTTCCCGTACTTTCTTATTCTTGCCAATCGCTAAACTACATCCAGTGATTCACCAAGTCATACAATAGATAAAAAAATAAATGATCCCACAAACAATTTATAACCGTATAATTATGTGTATGTACGTATACAGACTTAATGAAAGGTGTTCGTTGTAATAAATATTGAAAGTATTTTCTTACAACTTTTAAATATAACGTACCTATAGTCTAAAGGCAATTTACGCACCACACACCTGCGCCAAATTGAGGAACGACCACAACGTGGGATTGGTTGGACAAGTTTCGTACATCGATAAAATTTTATTATACTTTCTTAGATTCTTATCATCAAACTCTAATTGCTTCAAAATTTAGGACATTTTAATACATGGGATTGTCTACGAGTATATAAGTTTTAGTATAAAAGCATTAGTTTATGCACCCGCCGGATTTGACATAATGAATGGTACAAAAAGCGCTTGTCAATAAGCATTTCGATCGCTGTATACGAGGAAATTTGGTTCATCTTGCACCACGAACAAAACCTCTTTGAAATAAAACTACTTTAAACGGATTTAAATCGCGTATATTAATTATTTTTATCATCCCGACGTTTCGAGCACTTT
>DVVJ01001978.1:0-10404 GCA_018234505.1 Junonia neildi neildi
TTGAAAGGTTGTGGGGTGCAGTCAGCGGTGCCCGATGATGTGGTGAAGTATGGGGACACGTCAGAGAGATAGTTGCGAGGGAGTAGACCGATAAGCAGTGCTATCTTTGCAGCTATTGGTGCTTTCTCTTCGTCATCCACTATCTTGTCTTGGTCTGGCATTACCTGTAACAAAAAAATAAATTAACACTTTTCAATTGATGGTCTTCATTATGATAACATGATTGTGTGTCACTCCATAAAAAGTGCCAAAATACAAGAATTTGTATGGTCTATTAGATATTTGTGATTGTTGGTATTGTAACCATCAATGTAGTAAAATATTTATTATTTATTAACAAATATTGTCAAAATACAAATATATTTTAATTTATAAATATTACAAAAATGTGGTCTAAATTAAAAAAATATATATATTGAATGTCTTACCTTATCGGCTATATGTTTCTGGATGAGACCATCAGAACCAACATAGAATGTTGAAAACCCATCATACCACCTGTAAATCAAGCAAAATGATGTAAATCAAAATCACAAATGTTAACAAAATACAATTTTTTATATATTTTTTTATTTGGCACGCACATAGGTCATAACGTCATGAAACGTTACATTTCCGCGTCATAATAGTCTACGAATGATCCATTTACAATGCACGTTAATTTATGTTTGATTTTTATATTAAAAATCATATCTATAAGTAGAGTAATAACTATCGTGACATGTTACGACATCGTGAAGATTTACTTCGTGAAATATCACGACGACAATCGTAACATTTAATGACGATTCGTGCCACAGCATGACATCACATCTTGGCTATACGTTTTTGTAATACTAATTTTAAAATAATACTTACAGCTCCTGGTCTTGCCACACCTGCTTCATGTTCCACAGCTTGTACTTCCAGAACATAAAGAATACTTTTAGTCCAGAAATGCCTCTGATTCTCCATCTCATCCTACAACATTTAATTTTAATGAAAAATTAAAACACTAATCTCGCTTTAGATTTGTTGCTTGTCATTTTAAATATTTATTAATATGGTATTTATTTTACAATATTTTGAAATTGGCCGAAGTTCAAACTTTAACATCAAATCAAAAATTCGCGACACAGCGGGATTCACAAGCTGTGTCTTCGTCTTCAAAGCGGCCCATAGCTCCACGGATAGAGCACCTGCCCGGAAAGGCAGAAGGTGCGGTTTCAAATCCTGCTGTGTCGCGAATTTTTGATTTGATGTTAAAGTTTGATATTATTTCCCCATATGTGGATTAACACGAAAATAATATATAAACAATTGGCCCAAGTTATTGGCAGAATATTTTTCTTAACATTATCAATAACTAATTTATGTAATAACCTGATTGATGAATCCTCTGGATGGGCTGTGATTTTCAAAACTTCAAAGTTGACATATGCAAACTTAATGTGCGCTACTGTCCTCAAAAGGGCTACTTGCTTCACATAGTGGAATAAGCCTCTGTAATCATTAAGATAATTATTAGTACTTATAAAATATTGACATTAAAAAAATTAAATTGTCCGTAAAAAAATTTACTTAAATATGTTTCGCATATTAATTAATGTATTAAAAAAATATTTACCACAATATTGTGATTCACTATATCAAGATCTTTTTCAAAATTTTGAGAATGTAAAGAATTATTTGGAAAGGAGTGAACATTTTCTGAACTTACACAGTTGTGACGCCTCTTATGTTGTTGACGAAAACTAAATTAGGATGATAAATTGAGTAGTCCAATGGTTTTATGAACAAATTAGGCATCTGAAATTAAAACAATATAAAATAAATTATATATAAATAAATGATAAGTTCTATAATATTTTTCTTATGAATAAATGTAGGTAATAAAATAATTGTCTTTTTTTAGAACATGTTAATTGATAGATAAACAAAATCATCTTAACGCTATTTACTTACAGTATTAGACAATGTATGAAATATTTTCATCAACTGCTCCTCACTTGGTTTTCCCTCGCTATTGGCTTCAGAGCTGGGTGGCGATGTTTGTGCGGCGAGGGTCGGCCCACTGCAGTATGCTATGGCATCTCGCTCAAAATCTGATAAGCATGTTGGCTCTATGTCCTAAAAATTGAACGAATTATAAGTTATTTAGGATGTACTTGTTTACAAATGAAAATGCAACTAATTAAAAAGAAAGGAAATGAATATTAGATCTAATGTACTCGAAAATTTTTATTCCAGAAATAGATAATGGTTTTTTTTTAATTTAATTAATTATTCTTGTAATTCTAGTCTGAGAAATATTAAAAAAAAAATATTGTTACCTAATTTGTTTTCTTTAATTTCTATTTATGCCTTGCTTATTAAAATATACCATACCTCGTTACATTTTGAAAAGTCCACATCATTCATACTGATTGACGGTATTTCATTTAATTTATATATATTCCTCTGCTCTACATAATCATCGGAAGTCAAACTTAATGTTTTCATTCCATCTGTGCAGTAGTTTAAATAATTTTCTATATTATCGATAGCTTCATGTGTATCTATATTGTCTATGAAGGTTAGTTTAGATTTTTCGTTCGAGTTTCGGGTTAGGTAACTGTTGGCGATGGCAACTTCGTGAACGTAAACATCGTCGATATTGCCTTCTGTTGTACATTTCGGTGCAGCCCGGCAGCTAGATATGCGCCTTTTACTAAGAAACTGAAAGAATATTCGACAACAACATCGTCAACTATATAATTGACTCGAGGTCAAACACGATGTATTAAGATATTATCACATATACTTAGGTTATGATATAGATAAACCACTATATATAAGCAGAAATACATAACTATATAGAATAATTATATGTAAAATACTTACATCTTCTAGAAATTGTGTTCGCACTGGAATTTTCCGGGACAATCGATTGGAATGATTTTTGGTAGTAACTATTCCATTTATCGGTAGTATTTTATGCGAGAATGTACGTAAGCAGATAGCCATTTTCACATTTACTTTAATTACCTGATATCTTCAGATATTAAATTAGAAAAATTCGAAATTTTTCGCAATAGAGAAACATAGCAGATCACTCACACCGCATATGACATTTGCGTCTAGGAATTTTACATAAGGTTAAATATAAAAACTTACGAACATTCAATGAATCATCTCATCGGTTTCAATTAACAAATTTTTTATCAGACTAAAATCTGTAGTTTTTTGCCTGAATTAAAGTAAACAGCAAGTAGTTAATATTGTAAATTGATTAAACTATAAAAATATTTGCTTGTTTTCTGTCTAAATTTTAAATGTCAATGTCATTTGATAACAGAGGAGGTCACAGGCGCATTTGACATTTTTAAATAAATAAATTAGTGAAATCGATTTTATATGTGCTAAAATTACCAAATATTTAAAAAGAGTATTCTCAAATATTACATTTTTAAAATAAATAAATTATGAATATACCGAAAATCTTACCAAGAGTGTATGGCCTACTCGTTTCAAGTGTAAACGCAGTATGTACTATATCGGTATTCGTAATTAATAAATAAAGAAAATGCGATGTTCTTTAGCCTTTTATGATACATTTGCACTTATGTAATAGAAATATTTACGTATTCTCTCATAATTATAATTTGACAACTTAGCTGTTTACATATTGAGCTGCTTTATTTTTTTTTTATAGCTTTTTATTGTTCTTAATTTGCCTTCACTCAATCAATGAGCCAAGTATTATTAATTTAAGATCCTTGGTTTCACGTTTCTACTTAAATTTCTACAAATAAAACACCATCATCAAATTATATAACACAGAATCATTATTTTATTTTCTTTTTTTTCAGTCAACACCATGTTGCACTACAATAAGACTTCAACATAGTAAGAATGATGTTAACGAGCACAGAGCTAAAGTTATGGCACGAGGGCTGCCTGAAAAGAAACCCTTACCTAAAGTTAAGAGCATCATACTTGTAGCGTCGGTCAAGGGAGGTGTGGGGAAGACAACCACTGCTGGTTAGTTTCATATTTATCATCATTAGAAATATATTCTAATGATTTATATGTTTAAGATGTCCTCTGTATCAACATCATTAAAACTGGAATCTGAGGCTTTATACAAATATATAAATAATCTCATTATTTTTATGCCCATCATTATTATTATTGCAGCATTTTGATGGTTTGTACATCATTCTGTTCTACAAGTAAAAAATTTTTTTAAATCAGATTAGTAGATCTTGAGATATTCTAACAAAACAAACAAAACCATCATCCTTATAAAATCAGTAGGTATATATAAAATGGAAAAAATAAATAATCCAAGAATATTTTATTCATGCTCAGTATTTTGTTACAGTGAATCTCGCATGTGCAATGAAAGTGATAGAGCCGGACAAAGAGATAGGGCTCCTAGATGCAGATGTATTTGGTCCCTCAGTGCCTCTCATGATGAACATCAGCGGAGAGCCCATGCTGAACGATGACAACCTTATAGAACCTCTCCTCAACTATGGTGTTAAGTGGTATGTATTCAATTAACATGTTTAGCATCTTGTAGGAAAATTTGTTTTTAACGGTGTCAAAACATACTATATATGGGATCGTTCAAGTATTATCATAACAATTTTTGAAGATTTTAGACCCCCCCCTCCCCCACATGTAACGCACCGTAACGTTGTTCTGTACCTCCCGTTCCCTCCCTCCCTAGATGTTAACATTTTATGTAACATTTTACCAAAATTTTTAGGTGAAAGTGGTCACTAAAATAATTTTCGCACCAATTTCATCTAACAATCACAATTATGTCGTTACGTAACGCGTTGTGGTTATACCCCCTCCCGGCTTCATAACGCACCGTAACGTTCTACAAGACCCTACCCTACCGACCAACCCCCAAACTGCGTTATGTAATATTTGAATGAACCCTATGACATTTTAGTGAAAATCTAACAAGAATTGGTCCTCTATAAAATTGGAATATTTCATAGAAAGTACAGAGTTCTATATGTCATGTTGTGTATCAACTTCTATGAAGTTACAGTAAAACTGGCTTAGGTAATTGTGTTTTAACCAGAGCAAATTCAAACAACTCCTTCATGTTTACATCACCCAAATCCCAATAATACCAGCATATATTTTTTTTAGCTTAACATTATTTTTGTTGTAGTTACTTTTAATAATTTTCAAAACCTGGTGGAATTTTTGAGTATAATCATTTCTGACATTTTTGTTGTTATGAAACAGAGCAACCAAGCTTGCTCGGAGTTTGGTAATGTCAATTTTTTTATTTTGTGAGCCCAAATCTGTAGATAACAAATCAGTCATTTTTACATGTTGCTTGTTTAAATTTATAAATAAAAATGCACATATTAATTCACAGTATGTCAATGGGTCTACTAGTATCGGGCGAGAACGCAGTGGTATGGCGCGGTCTCATGGTAATGCAAGCACTGGAGCGACTCACACGCCACGTCGCGTGGGGCCCACTGGATTGCCTCATAGTGGACACACCGCCCGGGACGGGGGACACGCATCTGTCTCTAGCACAGAATCTGCCTATTGACGGTGAGACGTTGAAGCTGGTTTTAGCAATGTCTAGCATTTATTATCTGACTAATCCTGAAGGAGGGTAATATTAAGGATTTTTTTTTAAATTTTTATTTATAAATTGTATAAGAAAAAAAAAAATTCATGAGCTACCATAGAATTCATAAAGTATGTAAGAAAATTATTCAAAAATGTTACTTTTTATTATTAAATATTATATAATTTTTTCCATTTGCAAATCAAATATGTCATGTTGTGTATCATCTTCATAAGTTCTTAACAGAATTTTTTTTCAGGTGCTATTGTTGTCACAACACCTCAATCTGCCGCACTGCAAGTTACCAAGAGAGGAGTGAATATGTTTGAAAAGCTTAAAGTCCCTATCATAGGAATGGTCGAAAACATGTCGCATGCAATCTGTCATAAATGTGGCACGAAAAATTACGTATTCGGTAGCGAAACCAAACAAACAGCCGATCAGATGGGCCTCGAGATTATTGAGAGCTTCGAAGTTGACTCAAATATGTCTGAATGCATTAATAGTGGGAAGCCAGCCATATACGCGCTCCCGGACAGCATACACGCCGAAAAATACAGACAGCTAGCCAATAAAGTGTTCAAATATATATCCGATAAAGATAAAGCACAAGCCGAGGCCACCAAGCAGTAGTTCCACACAAAATATTTACACGTAGTTGTTGAATTTTGTTTATTATTAAACACTTTACAAATAAATCTGTTATAAAAAGATGTCGTCTCACTTACACAATAATATAATATGGCAATATGTGACATCCACCCAGTGTCGTGAAATAGGTTACGAAAAAAAAAGTAAAAGTATTATGTCATATTTATTCAGAACATACTTCATTTATGAAACCGACTATTCTTCACGAGCGCATTAAAAATAAATAAAAAAAATACTATAAAATATTTTTGTCTTTTTAAATATAGTTTCGTAAAAATTAAATCTGCGAGGAAGAATAGGTCGCTATTGATGGATTACTGTATACTCGCGTCTATAGACTTGTCACAACAGCAAATAAAGCTACATTAAAATTATATTTTATGTTGTAATTAAAGTTCTTTTTAATTTACAAGTGATCAGTCGATAAGTACAAATATTATATTTACATATTTGTCGGATAATTAATTCGGAATGAAATTTATGTATTTGGTGCTACATAGATAGCGAAATTGTGTCATTATATAAAGTGGTATAAATAAAGTGTATACATTTCTCGTCAAAGAATAATATGAATAATAACTAACAGGAAGACAACTATAAAAAGAAAATCTATATGAATTTTAACAACCAAATACAGATACCAAACATAAAACAAAGAGCTTTAAGAATAATTGTGCACATTGTGTAAATTTTAAGATACAATCGTCAATACACTATATGACTACTATTGAAAAATACATAGAAATGACTTATAAAAAAAATATGTGAATACTTAATTTATAAAAATTGAATAACATTTTGATTCGTGTTTGTATTCTTACAATTTTAAGGGCTTGAATTTCAATATTTTAGATGTTAGAAAATACAATTTACATCTTCTAGAAAAGAACATTTTTATTATTTAATAATATAATCCATAAGAACGATAAAAAAAAATAATATAACAAGAGAGAGTCAAAATTTGTAAAAGAAGTTCTATAATGCCCAATTCGGTGTTACTAATCAAGTCAAATAGTTATAATTTACAAAGTCGAAACGCATAAGTGTCGTTAATTTTTTTATTTAAAACAATGACTCCTCACGCCCTTTAGAATGGACTCCGGGACTCGCTATGTACATACAAACACCAATACAACGCACCGTCAACACTTAGAGTAATATCAAGAGTCTGTCACCGCGGACCGGGGTCACTTCTACCACTTTTTCTTGTGCTCGTCCATACTGACGACGCCGGGGCCGAGGTACACGATCATCAGCAGGCCGCCGATCACTGATAGTGTCTGGAAAATTATTGAAAAGTCAAGATTTGTATGGTTATATTTCTAGTTTGCACCTGTCTTTGTGGTGATTGAATTGTGTTTAATGAGAAATCTGTGGTGCAGAAATCACAATATCAATAATAAACAATTTTGTGTATTAGAAAATTTTAAATGTCGTTTAATAAAAGTGTATTAAATGAAGTATTGTCAGATATTTAATGTTTAATCGTAATTAATTTATCGATATAATTACAACGGATGCGTATAAATATTTTGTAAGATAATGTAGGTAATTAAAGTCACATAATAATAATAATAGAAAATATTTCTATTATTATTAAGTAAATAAGATATCTCAGATATTATGTACATTTAGACAATCGAGTTATTACATCAATAAGTTCTGAAATGTTCAATAATTTTAATGATTATTATTTGGTTCACAATCAGACAAAATTAATTAAAAAATAATTAATTAACCAAATAAATGAACAATTTTGCTTTGCAATTAAAAACAATGTCTCACCTGGAAGAAGTCATACTTCAGGAAGTCTCGCAGGGGCTTGTAGGTGGGCACAGTCCACCAGGCGTTGTGGTACAGGTTGAGCACCGTCAGCACCAGCACCAGCATCAGGGCTGACAGCTTGGTGCGGTAGCCCACCGTCACCAGGATCATGAGGATGCTGCCCAGCAGGTCTTGAACGATCTAAATGAAACATGGTGGGATAAAGTTGTTGCTTTTATTTAAGGAATTTTGTGATTTCAGCTAAGTTTAAATTGTTGCTATATTAGTATTATGTAGAGTATTTTTATAAGAAATGGTGAAGGACCAAAAAACAAAAAACATGTAAAAATAATTATTTATAATTGTCTGACATGTATAAATTAGAATATCAATTTGTATGTTAATTTTGGTAAAATTGGAGTTATTGTGACAAGTTTGATAGCGCCGCAATTATCATAACTAACTTTATACTTCATTAACGAATGCTAATTTTTTCATGTATTCCAAGATAACACCATTCCAAGTTTTTAATTACACCATTGTGTGAAACTGGGTCATACATTTTATACATCTCTTATAGTCATTTTTAGCGATTTTGATGAAACAAAAGCCTTGTTACATCAACCTAGATGCTGGGGAATATTACATTAATTGCTGTAACACCTACAAGAGCTTACAAAATTATTGCTTGACGTGTAAATCGAAATGTATGTATGTATGCATGTATACATGGTTTTTTCAATGAATATTAACATGTTCATGAATAATTAAATTGATTGGTGTATAATATATTTAAATTACGACGAAAATAGACTTATCACAGCCCACAAGATTGATTTAACCTATTGAATGAACTGAATAAATGAATATAAATATTGATTTCAAGCCACATACCAAGTATTAGGTATAAATGTATGTACAAAAATGAAATAAGATCGTAATTTTTCAGAAAAATAACACTATGGTTGGTTATAAACAATTTTCAGATTTGCTTTTATTAAAAAATATAATCAAATAAAAAGGTCACTAAAATTTATCTTAGTCAATATGTATGTAAAAAGTTTAGCATGGATAGTAACCAAGAGAGGAGCGAGTTGAAAACTCTTAAAGAATAGGTCAGGTAGGATATATAAATTCCGTATTTTTTAAAGATTCTTCCGCAACCTTGTCACATAACTTACCTGTAGGAATGAAACTTCGAATCTCAGCAGCGTGATGAACATGAATGCCAACAGAATTCGTCCAGCTAGCTGCAGGTAAGTCTTGGGCTTGTTCTCCCCGAGGGAGGGCACGCCTGCGAACAGGCTACGACCTTCCGCGCGAGCCTCCGCAAGAACTAGTAATAGGGCTCCGATGAGCGCCAGGTTACGGAGCAGGAACTGCATGTCCCAAAGTATGCTGTACGCGAATGTCTGGAAAGATGACAGTAAAATGTTTAAACATTGACATTAACTAGAATGTTTAAACGTTAAGAGAGCTCTGCTAATACCAAGTTACTAAAACAGTATGCTTAATTCTGATGTCAAGAATAATTCAGTTTGTGTCTTTTTTTGTTCAATTTATTAACTGAATTTCTAAAGAGGGGCAGTGGCAGAGCTCTGATAAATGTAAACTGTAGTAAAAGACTTTCTACTCGATGGAAAGATTGAACTAATCTTGCTTTCTTGTATATTTTTTGATATTACAAGTAAAGATACAAAAATACAAAATAAGGTTATTGGAAATTACAAGTTATATTTAATATCGAATATACATTCGTTGTAATTGTATTTAGTAATATATTTTTATATTTTCTTTAAATAAGAACGTTTAAACGTTTTCATTTTAACCACCTTAATAATTCTTAATAATTCTCATTATGAGACAAAAATCATTAACTTATTTAAAAAATCAAAATGATAACTCTATTAGAACGCATTATGAAAAAAATCATTTACGCGTATTATCAACAGGAGCTTCCGAAGTAAGTTATGTCGTAATCATTTGATAAGAATAATACGTGATACAAACGTATTATGTAAGGAGTTATCAGACCCGGAGACGTGTAAAGAGCCGACTGATTTCGAAACTATTAAAGTATTAACTAACATTATTCAATATAATATTAATTGCATTTATTCTTTTCCATCGATATGTAGAAATATATAGCAAATAGCGGACCTGACAGATATTTTTTGTACCGGCGCCACCTAGCAAGTCCAAATTTATTTTCGAACCATTCAAGAACCCGCTCAAAATTTCATCAAAATTGGCCCGGTCTTTTAAGATTTAAGAATAGTTAGGTGACAAATATTCGTACCGAAAAATTGTATAGATAAGTATTTTTTATGGGATAGGGCTGTAAACGAGCTGACAGATCACCTGATGGAAAGTGAATGCTGTCGCCCATGGACATTTGCAACACCAAATGAGCTACA
>DVVJ01001979.1:0-10403 GCA_018234505.1 Junonia neildi neildi
TACAACTTTTGGGGTCAGAAGATGGCAAATGACCTCCCCTTCATCCCTGTTTGATTTGATCCACACTTTCTGGGACATCCTGTATATTACTTCAGTATTCGATTCGGTATTCGACCGTAATAGTATGTAGTATGTATATGTATTCGGCCGAATATCATGAAAGTAGCTGAATATGCCGAATAGTAACCGAATATTCGTTGCAAGCCTAATTCGTATATATCTACTATTTAGATATTTCAAATTTTCTTTAGTATCTCAAATATGCTGATTTTCCTCTATTTATAATTTCATATCAAAGAGGAAAGTCAGCATATTTGAGATAGTGCAGTTAACGCGGAATACCGCGATATCTAAATAACTAAAAACGCTAACTGTGTTTTACTGCCATAAACATGTTGATATCCGGTTCCGGAAATGATAAACCTAAAAAACTGGACGCCATCTTGACATTTCGGGAGCCAGCCTCGTCGGAAGAAGACGTCGACTTTGAAAACTTTTTCGGTAAGAATATAAAAAATGATATCTTTTTAATGTAATGTTGTAAAAATGCTTTGTAATGATTAGATATGCTGTCTGATTACCGTTTAACTTTATAATATTACTACGATTACGTGAAAATTTAAAGACCTAAAAGTGTAAAATTAATTTTTAGGTTAGAAGGGTATTTTGCTAACGTGGTATATCGAAGGCGATTATAATTTGGAATATTCCAAATTATAATCACATGCTGTATTCCAAATTATATGCAAGTTTGATGAGTTGATATAAGGTAGCTATTGTTTTGTTTTTTTTTTTAAGAAATGGCTACGTCTAACAAATACAAGAAGAGGAAGACGTGGGAAAAGGAGGATATAGCCGCTGCTATTACCGCTGTTAAAGAAAAAAGATTAGGCTACTTAAAGGCAGCTAGACTGTTTAACGTGTGTTCAACACTTTTTCGATTTGTAAATGATAAGAACTCTTCAATCGAATCAGTAACCGATAAAGTTATTGGCCGTAAGCCACTTTTTGATCAAGATATTGAAAAACTGCTGGTGGAGTACATATTAACTATGGAGACTAAGTTTTATGGACTCACCAGAATGGATTTACTTCGTTTGGCCTATCAACTAGCCGTAAAAAATAATATTCAACATTTTTTTAAGAATGGGTTTACTGGGAGATATTGGCTCAAAGGGTTTTTAAAGCGTCACCAGGAAATTTTATCCATAAGACAACCAACTGGAACTTCTCAAGCACGAGTTAATGGATTTACTAAGAAAAGAATGGATGAATTTTACGATAATCTCGACAAAATTCAGTCTGAAAAGACCTTTCCCGCTACACGCATATTCAACGTTGATGAGAGTGGTCTCTCTATAGTTCAGAGTAGAATACCAAAAATTATCACTCGGAAAGGGAAGAAACAAATCGGAACAATGACGTCAGCTGAAAGAGGGTCCTTAATAACTATTGTCGTTTGTATGAGTCCTGCAGGAATATTTGTTCCTCCCATGATAATTTTTCCGCGTAAAAATATGTCTGACGTTTTGATGAAAGGAGCTCCAGCTGGATCTTTAGGGAAAGCTCATCCATCGGGATGGATTCAAACCCACTTATTTACGGAATGGTTTAAACATTTCATAGATTACGTAAAACCAAGAACCAAGAAGCGTCTCCTGTGCTACTAATTCTCGATGGCCATTACAGTCATACAAAAAACATATATGTAATAGATCTAGCAAAAGGACACCATGTAACAATCCTGTCAATACCACCTCATTGTACACATAAAGTTCAACCTTTGTATCGCACTTTCATAGGCCCATTAAAATCCTATTATAGTGAAGAAGTTCGGCTGTTTCTCAGAGAATTGAATAGACCCTTAACACAATATGATATTGCAGAACTATTCGGAAAAGCTTACATCAAGTGCCAAACTGGAGAAATTGCTTCTAATGGTTTCAGAGTTACTGGCATATATTCTTTTAATAGAAATGTATTTACTCAAGCCGATTACATAGCCGCTGCTGTAGAATTTGAAGAGTCTCAAAACTGTCAAACTGTTTTATAAACGCTCGCTTCCTCTGCAAATACTTATTTGCAGTCAGAGAATGTAAATGATCCAGAGCCAGGGCCTTTAGGCAGTAGGGCAGAAATTGTTACTCCATTTGAGATTTCTCCCGTGCCTACAGCAAAAAAGAGAACTAGCAATAGAGCCGTATTGGCCGTAAGCCATCGAGATCAGCAATAATCTCAAGTTCCACTTATAAAAAACACCTTAACATCGTACAGCATAAGAAGTTTTATAAAGAAAATATTACGAATAAAAACAAAACAGACAGTGACACAGACATAGACTCTTCCGATACTGCACCAATAGAAGATGAGACTGCCGTTCCTACTGACGAAAATCCCGAGTGTTTTTTTGTTACGTAAAATATAGGGAGGATAAAAGCGGTGATGGATGGGTAAAATGCTTAATATGCGAGTTGTGGTTTCACAGCGGTTGTGGTGGTTATAATCCGGTGATTACACTTGTGATTTCTGCAAATATGATAATTAAAACAGTAAACGGATTACTTAATAGATATCTACCTCAATTACATGTTATTTTAAGCTTTCAATTAGATATAAGTTGGAATTCAACTGATCTGTGATTATTTAGACTGATTGATTAATAATTGTATACCTAAATTACTTAATTACATGGTATTTTAGTTTATTAAGTAAAATAGTAAGCTAGATAGATAAGTTTAAATCAAAACTTGATCTGTGATTATTGAGACAGATAAGACATTTAATAGATATCTATAGATACTTTATTGCATGTTTCTTAAGCTTTCATTGAAATAGTGTATAAGATTGTTAAAAGTTTAAATTAGAAACCAATCTGTGATAAGATGTTGTTGTATCTAATAGATAGATATCTATACATTAATTAATTAGATACAGGTTTTGTAGGCTATTTTATATTAAAAAAGATTTGATTTGTTTATTTAAAGAACTAAATATTATAAAAATGTTACAACATATCTACGAATTATGTCTATTAGATTAGATATAAGAAAAAATGTTGGTAGTTATGAGAGAAAAATTTATAAATATAATTTGGCATACCCTATGCCATATTACCTGCACACTAAGCCAAATCACGATTTAGGAGTCTTTTTACTTAACTGAGATTTTGATGAGGTTCTTGTTTTTTGTTATGTTTGATTGTTCGTATTATGAAAGCTGATTAAATTTCTGATTTTTTCATTTTTTTTTATTGACCTATCCCGCTCTTCTTTCAAGATATTCGCAAAAAACAAGCATATATTCCAAATATGCCCCACTTACTCTATCTACATCGACAAAAATTTATATTTCAATATTTTTCAACAAGGACAAGCCTATAATTGTCACTTGTCAAAGTCACTTTATCGTATCCAACTATCCAATAGTGTGAACTGTGAAAATATCCTTGATAAGTTGATAATAACATTTAATAATATGATATGCAAACAAAACAATAATAAAGTACAATATAAGGGTGTTATGTAAAAACCGAGATCCCTTTATTAGAATTCATATACATTCCTAAAAAATGGATAAGCTTACGGTAATTTCCGGAACTCTGTTCATGGCTGCAGATGTTTTTGCAATTGTGAGTCTTGCAATGCCAGATTGGATAATTACAGATGTTGGAGGTAAGTTTACTTTACTAATTATAATTTGTAATTTTTTCTAATGTACATTAAATTATATATACTTTAAATTTGCATGTGTATGTGTATTCATATTTATAAACATTCTCTTAATAATTCAGTCACATGAAAATCAATTATTGTTTTATATGTTATCAGTGGAATTAATTAAGACCAAGCAATTTTTACTTTTTATTGTGTTGAAATATGATCTAGAAAATTTTATAATTTATATATTATTGCTTTTGTTTGATTAAACATAAACATGTTTATTTATTTCTTTATTATTTTGGACAATCAACAAGATCTAATAAAAAAAGCTTAAAAAAAACACATGTACAAAATATCACATTAAGTAGAATCTCAAATTACAGATTGTCACGGCATGCGCCTTAAAATGTTCTATATATTATTGTTATCATTTTATGGGTACTTATATTTACAGGTGACACACGTCTTGGATTAATGTGGTCCTGTATAACACTGTACAACAGGCCCCAGGTCTGCTTCACCCCGGACTTGCAGCCGGAATGGTTGTTAGCCCTGATATGCATATTCATGGGATGTATCTGCATAACTACCACTGTTATTTTATTGGCATCGAGTCATTTTGACCGGAATGTAATACCTTATGCACGTTGGGTCGGATTTGCAGCAAGTGAGTAATGTCAGGGTTCTTTAATTTTTTTATTGTGATTCCATTACCAAGCGATAGTAATAAAAGACTTATGAAAAACTTTAGTGTTTATTTGTATAATTATGATAAAGGAAATCATGGCAATAGTTTAAAATCCTTAAATCATAAAAATAAAACTATTTATTATTGTTTTTAACTCATGTAATATTTGAAAAACATGTGATTTGCTTGTGAATTTCCTTGTTTTCAAAATATTCTCCTTAATTTGTAATAAGATTTTAAGATTTCTCTCAAATAAATTCTTCCATATTGATGCCTTAATCTGTGACTAAAATATTTACAATTTGGCCATTTACTAAGGTAGTATAATTATCAAATCTTATAAAAATAGTAAGAAATATTTAGTTATTAACTATATAACGTAATTAGTTATATAAAAATGAATTCAATTCATACAATATATTATGTTGAATATTAAACATTTTTTTCTATTTCAGTGGTGGTATTTTGCCTCGCCGCAGTTATATTCCCTATGGGCTTCCATGTGGATGAGATTGGCGGTCAACCTTACCAGCTGCCGAACAGCCATCAAGTTGGAATATCATACATTCTTTTTGTGTTGTCCCTGTGGATTACTGTGATATCTGAACTTTTTGCTGGAAAAGTTTGTTTGCCTCACTTTTAAGGCATATTCCATGTATATTTAAGGAAATTTCTTTGATGATAAGCTATAAAGATTGTATTTAAAATAATGTTACTATTTTAAGTAATTAATAAATGTTACAAAAAGAACACTGACACAAGAAAATATTGTAAGCCATATATACCTAATTAACTAATTCTTTGTTAAATTATGAAATTATATTAAATTAATTAATTTAGCTTCTATAAGTATTATGTTTGAAATATAGTATTTGTAAATATAATAAAATCAGGGAAAATGTGCAAATTATGAATCTCAATATGTAAACATGAATTTTTATCCTATGTAATAATATAATGTTAAAATATATGTTTAAGTGATTATTTCTTTATTTTTTTCCTAAGGGCAGGTTTCCTTGTATATAAACTTTTTGAAATAGCGTGGTGTTCTCTTGATAAAGAATTCATTGTAGTTGTTGTACTGTGTATGAATATTTGAATAGGTAGGACTTTTAAAAAGATTACTATAGGCAAGAAAAAAAAAAGATTACTAAGGCACTATAAAATCGTCTCGTCTATAATAATTATCAAATTTTCGAAACGGCGGGCGCGGCGGCGTGCGACCCCGACCCATAGCTATCTTTAGTAGGCCCTGGCTAGAGCACTGCCAGTTTGCCACGGTATGGCAGAAGGTGCGGATTTGAATCCCTCTATGTCACAAACTTTTGACTTGATTTTAAATATTGATATAATAATAATTAAACAATTTAAGTTCTTTGAAAATTAAATTAGGTATGTCGCCTTCTATACGGCATAAAGTCTTAAAAAAAACGAGGTTGGATCGGAAAGTTCGCGGCCTAAAAAAGAAAACGTGATAAATTGCATACAATTTGTTTAACATAATCTCTTTCTCTTGCCCTGGTCCCACTTTATATACTTAAGTCCATGTTGTAGATAGATTTGGCTGTTTTGTTTTACAACCGGCCGCCTGCCTGACGTCAACCCTCCTTGGGAATGCTGTTTTTGTTTCTAGGCCACGATAGATAAGCCCTTATCGTCACCTTTAAGGCCATCCACATTGACACGCTGCCTCGCCACCGATGGTGGACTGCCAAAAGCAGGGCAGAATTTCTGCAGTCATTGTCTTCTGGGCCGTATATCATTTCGTCTTCTTCTTTTACGACTACATTGAAACATTTACATTTTTACCATACCTACCTGGAATTTTAACATAATCTCTACCTAACTGAAATCATTTATTCCATCTTTTTTCTTAATCTTCTATAACTACCGGTTATAAATAATGATTCTCGAAAGTCTTCATAATACTAGTTCAATGCGGATTAAATTTTTACATCTGTCGAAAATTTCTGATCACTAAGACGTTTTTTTAATTTAAGTAACGGGGAAAAGTCGCAAGATCCTAAACCAAGTTGTAGAACAGCAGTTCAAAACCATAATCACGAATTTGGGGCGTACTTTCGTCAACCGTGTGAATGCATTTGATACCGATTCGGTAAAACAAGATTTTATTTCGTGGTAAACCTGGACGTTTTCCTTTAAATTCTTTACACAAACGATGTTATATGGTATAACAGGATATTGAGTTTTTTTTTAAAGATGTGTTACCATTAGGTATGTCTCCACGTTGATCTCAAAAAACTAACACCACGGCCTTGCTAGCCGATAAATAGCCTTTGCTTTCTTTAGGGTCTGTTTATCGGTTTTTTTTCGACTGCTTGGTCTTTTATTTTACCCCTGGTGTATAGTAATGAACCCAAGCTTTGTGCATAAAAACAAAACAGTCCAAAAATTTTTGCTAGTTAGCCTCAAACATCTCGAAACAGTCGTGTGAATTTGTTAGGTACATTTGTTTTTGCGCAACTTAAATCAGTCTACGGACGCAACTCGTGCATAGCTTTTAAAATCAGAATTCATTGATAATAATTAGACACCGGATTATATGAATTTGCATATTTCAGCCACTTTGCATATTTTAGCCATTTCTTGTAAAAATTGCATAAGTAGATATTTCACCTAAAAATCAAGGGTAAAATGAGGGTTTTGGTTGACTTCTGTTGAAAGACACCCGACTCCTGGGGGCATGTCGGGTTATGTGAGATTGCACTCACAAAACCCCCTGCGATGACCGCCACAGCACGAAAAACGGATTGGTTACGGGATCGCTTTCGCAGCACGTCCGCGGCCTCTCCCGATAGTGATGGTCAGACGGACGGGTAGACAGCGAAGCCTTATTAAGGTCCGGTTTTTACTTTTTGGGAACCCTAATACTTAATAGTAAATTTTTGGCCAATTTTCAGGGTTTCTTAAGGATAATTTTAGACTAAAAAAAAAACTCAAGTCCTTATGTTTTTTCAGAAGTATCCCAAGTTTATCATGTGTTCTTATTTTTAATTAGGTATAAATGTTTAATCTATTCGATCAATCCATAAGGATGAAAGGAAGGCAATGAAAATATTTTTTTTTTCATAAAAAATTAGCAATAACATGTTATTGGAAATGTTTCGCAGTTTCCAAAACGCCTAATGTGCGTTTTGGAAATTGTAGATTGTCGGTAAGAACCATTTTCCGGATTTATCGATTTTTGTTTTGAACACTGATAACTGCAAAATCATCGTACAGAGTTCAACGACCTCTCAAATTAAAAAAGATTACACCACAAAAAACAATGGAATCAGTAAAATCCGAAAATTATTACTTTTCCGGTATTAACTCGGAAACCAGTAGGTAGGTACAGTCACCAGTAGGTATAGTCATAAAAGATTGAAACCCCAGAATTTGAAAACTAAAAAGTTGGAGTATTCGACTATTTTTTGATTAGCTTAAAAATTTGTTTTTTTTTTCTATCGTCCCACTTTTGGGTCTAGTGCATATTATGTAGAGCAAAATATTAATTTAAATAAAAATGTAAATTTGGAAAAACAGGGATAGGAAGCAATAAGACATAAATAATAATTTTATGTCATGTTCGTAATATTTATTTAATCATGATTTTTTTAATATAATGATTATACCACGTAGATAAATATAAATAATCGTCTATTCCGTTAGCATCGCCGTTTCGTTTTCAGATATCTCCGTTTTCGTTTAGTACATTAAATTTAATTTTGAGCTTAAAACTAAATAAATACCTAATTCGTTTATAATATGTTAAACATCGTTGACGTTTTTCTTTTTTTTTTTACTTTTTTTTTGTATTCATCCAACATTAACATAGGCATAGGTAGTGAGGTCGCAGTCCATTGTGTTCTCTAAGTTCGCCGTCGGTCGTTAATTACGCCGTGGAAGCCGGTGCGGAAGAATTCGCCGTGTTATTAGTGCCCGTCGAGGCGTTGTCATCCGGCTCGTTGATTTGCAGCCAAGGCATACGTCTCTGCAGTTCTTGCCTAGAAACCACGTATAAGGTTGTTATATGTTTTCATGTCGCATTTAATATACATGATTTTTATTTGAGGAAAGTCGTCACAAGCTGTTTATTACTATAGCAATGCTAACCTGTACTTTGGATGGCTGATTGCATACACCCAAGGGTCGATACACGCTACAGCCTTACATGTTACCGCTGGTATCATGGTTACCTATATTTTTGGAATAAAAAATATGTTAATCAATAAAATGAAAAAAGATGTATATTTTTAATATTTAAACCCGAAGAAAGTAAGTCTAATTAAAAGTAAAATACAATCAAAGCACGATTTGTCTAAGCCAGCTTCCGCAAGAACCTTACAGATTAAATAGGTACTACTATTATCAGTAAAACGTGAAGTTATCATCACACAGTACTTACACCCGGTGTCAATAATCGCTGATCACCAAAGGCTCCTATCAGCGACATGACACCGTAAGGCGTCCAAGAGGCGACAAAGAGGAAGCAGACGGTGAGCGCCGCCTTCGCTATCCGGATCTCGGCAGACTCTGCTGATGCGTTCTGATTCGATCGCAATGATTCGACATTCATTTTCTTAGCTTGTTCCCTGCGCACATTAAAACAATAAACAGTTCACAAGATATACAAGAGCGTCGCCAGTCGATATCCGATGCCCACTAGGCCAATACAAAAAAATAATTAAAGGAAAATTTAAGGAGAAGATCGAATTGTTTAAGATTGTATGACGTTTTCTTACAATTTCTTATGAAATTTTCATAACAAGTTAGTAAGTAAAAGTATGTTCAAATCAAATGAATTAGTAAATAAGTAATATAGAAATTATGTCAGGGTTCGACTCGCGTCCTTAGAAACAATAAGATTATGTAGTTCTAAGTTCTTGTTGATTAAAGGATTCTACGTATAGAATAATAAAAATTGACTGTAACGGAAAACAAAGGCATGGACAACTTTGACCCCATGGTACATCCATGTATCAAGGTATTTTAAATAAAAAAAGTATATTCCAATCAAGATTCTTATTATTAAATTATTAAAAAAAAGATTATAAATTTATCTGTGACATGGAAGCTCCTCAACGTGAATCCCGGTTTTTATACGAGTTTTTTTTTCATTTTGAAAGCAGAAGAGATCTAACTATATGGGTCTTAGTCTTAGGTATGATTGATATTATTGATGTGACGGTAAACGTTAATATTATTATTAAAACAAGGAATATTGTGAAAAAAATGTATCTACGCCACAAAATAACTTAATATTATTACCTTAGTGCCGCTTCGTGTGCAAACACTTGTCTGACGATGCCGCTGTAGAAATAAATAATGAAACACATAGGGAAGACATAGCTGCATAGAAATATGCAGCCTACAAATAATTTGGTGTCAAATGTATTTGTAAGGTAGTCGAATGTACAAGATGTTAAGTATCCCTCTGAAAACAAAATACGTATTATTAATATTAATCAAGCTTTTGTAGTCTTATGCAATAGATATTTTATTTGAAGTTTCTTGCACTTGTTTGTTATTTTATACAAACAATTTGCCAATATATTAACTGAATTATTGCCACACTCAACAATTTCCATACAATTATGACGCGACAGGTGCATCAGTGGCAACGATACGGTTAAGTTTTGTAGAAGAACCAAATGATATTACCTGGTACGAATCGCCCCCATACCCTGAACAGTGGCATCAACGACCAGGGTGTGGCGTAAATCCATACGATGGCGATCATCAACAAAGCTTTTCCACGGGACAGCCGCCCGTCTAGAGGACGCGTTATTGTTGAATGTCTGGAAACGAAATTTTACATAAGATCTTAATTGCCGTCCGGCATTATAATTTCGAACGAAGCTGAGAGCAAAATCTAATCATATTTAATTATTATTAAATATGATCAGAGGCCTCTACCCAGCCGTTACTTTACTTATTGTCTTACCTGTCGTATGCGATGCAAGCGTTGGTCATACCCGCACCGATACCACTATAAGAGCCCATGAGGGCGAAGATCTGGCAACCCATGGCCCCGGTAGCGAAGCCTCGCATCG
>DVVJ01001980.1:0-10403 GCA_018234505.1 Junonia neildi neildi
AAAAATATAATTTCGCCCAAAGTTCATTGTAAATTGTTAAGATAAACGTGTTATTTGTTAACACATAAGTAAACTTTAAAGATTGAATTATTGAATGTTCGTATATTATGAGGGAATCTACGGAACCCTTCATGCGCGTGGCTTGGCACGCACTTGGCTAATTATTTTACTTAACATCAAATCACTCGATGTGCAGTTTAAAACATGGATTACCCAGATGACAAATAAAATTAAAATAAGAGGAGTTAAAAGACTTACAAAAACAATGCACAAATTCAAATAACAAAATAATTATAAAGTATGAATTTAAATCTCTACTCATTACAGTCGATATTTTTATACCGCAGCTCTGAAGGAAACAGCCGCGACTGTAATTAAACCGCACGCTAGGCACAAAGGGAAACTGGATGATTTTCAACAATAACAAAATCAAGTTAAATCTGTGTACATAATTTAAAATTGTGGGCTTGCACTGTTTCACGGTGGAGCGGAAATTTTCGTGTTATTTACTGCGAATGGTGAAGTTCGTTTTTTTGTGAGAATTTCATGTTCGGACTATGGTAATTGTTATTTAATTAATATAATGTGAAATAAGATTCGCTCACGATTCGAAATATAAAAATAATTAAACATTACGTCGCTGAGCAAACTACGAATATGTTAATAAGTTGAATTGTTTGACAATGATCTCATTTTACATATAAAATGAAGAATTGTGATAAGCATGTATAAGATACGCATAACATAAATGAAAAAATATGGTTCTTAATGTTTGACACACCACATATTTTTAAAAATTTCTTGTTCCTTATATAGGTATACAATGCGAGTATTTACTAAATAACTAAATTCATATAAAAAGCTATGGGCTACAAACATATCTCAACACAAATTGAAGACAAGCTTAACAGTACCTAACTATCTAGATACATAAAGACGGATGCATCGCAAAGTTCGCCCAAGCGTGTCAGACGGCCGAAGTGATAAACAAATAAGGGCTCCACTAACATAAACGAAATAGTTTATGCTATGGTAGGGTTGCCATTTCCTAAAATAATTACAGAAAGTAAAAGAAATATTGAAGTTATAAACTGGACAAACTGGCGGATTTTTAGTTAGCTTTTTCCGTTAAAAACAGTGACTATTATATGTCGGTAAGAAACAACCAGAACATATCCTGGGAAAAAAGGGTGGTTGACAACCCTATGGTTTGATATAGGGACTAACTTTGGTGCAGTGTTTTGAAACTGTTAGAAACATCAAAACATTTCTAATACCATACTGAATGTAATAAAAACCAGAGAACTTAAGCATTGTTTTTATTTTGTTTTCTTCGTAGTATTGTAAGTACTTATTTCAATTTTAATGTAAAGCTATGATGCGTAATTTTACTTATTATGTAATTTTTGAGGTTATAAAAAAGTGCATTGAATCCAATTTATATGAATTATTTTTAAAGTTGCATCCTATATTGTGACGCACACACGGAAAAACGTATTAACTGCCAAATTAAAATTAAATAGTTAATTTAGAAGCTAAAAGTTGCGTTACCGATCCAATGTTATCGCTTTTTTATTATGTTTCAAAGATAACCAACTTCCATAATTTCACAATTAGATTACCAATGTTTCGTAAAACACGCAAAAAATAAACTAATATTTTCTTCGATGGTCACTGATTCTATATCATTACGTCCCTCTCTAACCATATATTGTGGGAGGGAGACGGTGAATTACGAAGGTCGTCACAGAGGAAAAACATTTAAACATACAATTTCAAAAAGGCCATATCTCCTATGAACAAAGTACGAGAGATATGCCCTTTTCGAAATTGCACAAAATATTTATATATCGCTGCTAGTGTATTATTTACACGCAGTTCATACAGACCGGATGCAGATGTCCATTCCGCTGGACCGATAAATCGATTAAAATGCCGAGTTGGTTTTACATTTAAATACATATTTGTTTAATTGAAGGCCTTTACTTGGTACATTATTTTAATCGACTTTATACAAATAAGATTTTTAGTGTGTTAGTGTGTGTGTGTGTGTCTTAATAGGGTGTAAAAATGTATGATAAAAATCAAGTGTCCCTGTAAACGACATAATATATAATAACTTTGGCTTTAATGATAACGTTGTAATGTAAATATTATATAAAATCTTTAGTTTAAATATTTATATATTTATGCCGAAAAGCTGGACACCAAGCTTTATTATTGGTCCAATTTTTAGATGAAAATAGTGTTAGACCACTATAAGTAGCTATTATGTTACAGCCCAAGTCTCTTCAATAAGATCTTCAATCTTATTCACCATCACGATGGCATATAACAAAGTTGAATGCAATGTTCATATAATAACGTGAATAACAATTCAATATGGCGACAACTAAAAGTAATTATTATCAAAGTTAAAATTACAGCGGTCACGGCTCGGATTCACCACACCCGCCATTAAACTATAAACCGTACTCCTTATTTACACGCGTGACGCAGTTAATAATGTAACTGCTGAAATATTCGCCACCAGCCATACATTCTCGCTTATTCGATTATTTATATGATGTACATGTTTTATTGTATTACAAGTTTGGAGTATTTGTTTTTCTTTTTTTCAATATCTGTAACTTTAAGGATGCCAACAGATATTAATATTTACATCATTTGTTTTTACCTTACGACTTTTAAGGGATCAATCTTTTCTTAACATCTATCCTTTCCAAATTGTCCAAAAGCACGCGAAAACTAGCCTTCGCCATAAACAAAGCATTCAAAATTGATAATAATTTTGATTTTTCAAAATAAATAATAGATAATTTTATTTTACTATAACAGCTTGAATAAGTATCAACACACATAAAATACCTTAAACAAACACAATAAATATCACATCAATAACATCTAACCCACATAACTTAGCCAAACACGGCAAGAAACAAGATTGATTCGAGCCCTATCTATAAAACTGATCGTGTAATTACTCGCCTTATTATGATGAATTCTTGTCGAGTCACAACCCCCAGAACTTTGCCCGAGATTACAGTTCGGTAGTTAGCAATTGTAAGCCCTGTAACTGGTAAAGTTGGCATAATAAATGTCTAAATATAATTTGCGTGTAAGCTTGAAATATTGTTGGAAACATGTTACCGTATCTTGAAGTTTGAGCGTAATGTATTCGTCTTATTGATGTTCGTTGTCGTTGAAGTTTTAAACGGTATTGAATGATAGAGGTATAATTTTGTTAATAAAAATACACCTAATTGTTTTTTAATTTTATAGAATTTAAATATAACCACAGTATTATTACCACAACTTGAACTATGCATCTGAAGATAAAATGCTATAAGCTGTTCAGCCTAAGAAATCCTTGTAGAGTGCTAAAGAAATACTTGTACTGTATATACCTACTCTCTTTTAAGCTCAAAAAACATAACCAAGGAGGGTTATTATCGGGCATAGTCGTGTATGAAGATAGTTGACAGCTCTCTTACTATTTATAAAAACGAAAATTATATGAACAGTAAAAAAAATGGTATTTAAAAATTAAAACCTCAAAGCGGAATAAAGCGATTTTGTTTAGTATATTCCATGAAGTCCAGCCTTCACGGCTATAATTTAAAAATTTAACGCTACGACACGTTTCAGTTTTTCTCCAGTGGATTTAATTCGGTTTTCTCAGCATCCTGTTTCCAACGTCGCGTCGCTGAAAAAAGTCAAGCTGAAAAATTCTGTAAGAAGCTGTAGCGAGCGGGAAATAGCTCGGAATTAGATTATAGCTGAATAAAAGGAAGTTGAAGATAATATTTATGCCTTGTTTAATATTAGTTCCCTTGTTTCTGTGTAATTTAATTAAGTTTATTCCTTTAGGCATTACAGACACGTGTAGGGAATGTCTCGCCTTTCTGAGATCGTTTTATGTTAAGATCTTTAAATTAAAGAATATATGAATACTCGTATGTACTTGTTTAATTTCAAGTGTCAAAATATTGCACGTTTTAATACCGGTTCTTGTTTTGCACACAAACAAATCATTCCATTTCAAGGAAAATAAAAGATAAAAACATGATATAAAACGACGAACCCCATTGAAAACCTAATCGCCAACAATTGTCCAATATCACACCCATTCTACCCCTTTATTGGGGGAGAACAAGGACAGAGAGTTATGAGAATTGCTACAGAGATGGACTGTAAAATTTATGGTAGACTACCGGCGGTAGATTAAAAAACAATGTAAAAGGACGATTTAAAAGAGCTCCCACAGCCAATTTGAATAAAGAATTTGTTTAATTTAAATTTGACTTTAGTTCGAATAGAATTTTTATCAGTTCATATAAAAAGTCCAGGTGTGCGTTTCATTGGATTGACGATTAACAAAGTTGATTTATATGGAAAGCCTATCTCCGTCGTGCAATTCGCGTAATCGAAATTACGTTAGCTTAAATCTGGTTCAGTAGCTAATTAAAGCGTAGCGAATGTCGTTGTTAATTATCTGCCATTTTGTAAGCGTCACAACGAAAGTACTGATTCTGGAAACAGTAAGCGGTGCAGCACAATATCAGACGATATACAAGCAATGGCCTCTTCCTATAAATGAGAATTTTTCTTTTTCTTAAGGTGCCAGCTTCTTGTAAAGTTCGGCGATCATTACGGCAACTTGGATTTTTGATACCGCAACTCTGAATAGGGAATGTGTACTCTTGTGAAAACATTTAGATTTTTTAATCAGGATATCCTGGACATAGCTGCAGTATTTCATTTTTAAAGTTTCTTAAGATGTGACCGAAATACTCAAACTCAAGCTTTCTTTCAAGTTTCATCTTTCACGCGCTTATTGGATTGGGAAATATTTTTTATCTTTCGTTACCAAGTAGGCATAAATTCCAACAAAAAATCACTAGAAAAATCAGGCATGATTTTCAATTTAAATTACTGACCACTTTTTCAGGATTTCTCGCAGAGTTGAGCGAGAAATGCAGAGTTAATTAATGACTGTTTGATGGAAGACTGCACGAAAATATCTGAAAATATTGATGTCTAATTACGTTTCCAAAATGGCGGGCCGATAGCAGAGCAAACACACGTCTTACTCATTTCGATTCAATTTTCCGTTCGCCTCCGGACATTTTTGTGGACGTCTGAGTTCGAATTGGTTGCACCGCTTGTGGGATTTCACTCGAAAATTGATAGATCTTTGCCGCAGACAATTTGTCTCCCCAGATACTGCATGGTTTAATGAATTCAGGTATTGCTTTTCATGTTTATTGCACATACCTACTGGGGAATATTTAAGCGATATACTTTAAATATTTTAAAAATAATAGTTTAAAAAAAATTGGTATCAAGAAATAATAAAATTAATTGGGTTCTTGGAACAAGAATTCCTTACTCTTTTGTTTTTAGTATTTAACTATTTTAAACTTATATAAGTTTAAAATAGTTAACATATATAATAAACAGCTGTTATACAAATAATTTAATTTAAGCGTTAGTTTAGTCTTTTAGCTCCAAAAATTATCACAATCATTTTTAGAACATTCTTGACGGCTGGTTTAAAATCCAAAATCTGCCAAAACCGATTTCGTTTTATTAAGCTGAAGAAAACTATTAGATAATTTAAATAAAAATTACACATATTAATATAACGAGACAAACAAACTATACGTTTATCCCTAAAAACAAGGGGAATCCCAGGGGACAAGTAAAATACTGTAACGTCAAATCTAATGCTACCAATGAAGGCATAGCCCATTTCGATTCAATAAACGTTTTCGTTAAAATTAATTTGTACTTTTCAACACGATCACAATAAATAGAATTTATAAGGGCCGGTATTTTTGTACGATCGAATTTTGTTATACATTTATATACCTTAAATCTAAGACTTTAAGATCGATAATTGAATACAATTAAGTCTGCTATTGTTACTGTTGGTTTTTGCTCGACAGAAGATTTGTCGTGGCTCTGTGATTTCCCACGAGTGCCTTATGTTTAGCGTTGTTTGTATGCCTTTATTTCAATCACAGTAAATTTGTTGTAAACACAGAAATACCTGATGACTTGAATTATTTTAGAGGTGTTTTTTATAACTTCGATGAATTTGAGAACGATATTTATGAGAAATTGGAATAGTAGGCGACCCCGTGGAGGGTCGACCTTCACTAACCTGGGCAAGCTATGATAGGCGTATTTATAAATAAAAAATATATCATATAAAAGATCTTATCTGGTTATCACATGGTTGAAAATTGGTGCAT
Source organism: Junonia neildi neildi (assembly GCA_018234505.1). NCBI lineage: Eukaryota > Metazoa > Arthropoda > Insecta > Lepidoptera > Nymphalidae > Junonia > Junonia neildi. The sequence continues at coordinate 6,261 of DVVJ01001980.1, forward strand.
TATAGGCCAGAAAAATAATACTTACAGAAATAAAATGAAAAAAACTTCAAACATTCATATAAAGTGGCCAAGACCCATTAGGCTGCAAAGGTTACCAAATAAATATACTCTCGAGAAATATTTCCTTCATTCTGGTGCAGGTAAAATGGCAACAAAACTAGGTTTGTTCTAGCCGACATCCAATAATGTTCCTCTATTATTTTATTCCGACCACTTTACCCTGTATCCTACATTCCCGTCAGCCATTTTACCTTGCACTGTAAGCATTACTTACGTGATCAGACCGAGAAACAGGACTTGTAAATTTAGACACAATTTACCCATTGTGACTGGTTGTGGGTAAATGTGAACTTGTCCCAATTTCGGAAGTGGGTTGAAATTGTCTATTGAATTTCCGAAACAGTTCATCAAGTTAAGTCAAATTTACGACTACTGGCATAAAACTTTAAACTGCTTAATTTCATAATTCCAATGAAATCATTATTATAATAGTGAAATTAAATTGCTTTACCTACATTATTTTTATTTTCGGTATCTATGTCCAGTAATTTGTAGGAACACAATCGAAATGTACCAATATTATGAAATCTTTAAACTCATCATTGATAACTTCAATTTAATTGATATTGTAATTAATGATGCAGTCCAAAATAATGTATGAGAATTCGTCATAACAGGCTGCAGTTAACTAATAGTTATAACTTATTCAATATAGCAGATGGTGACAAATGTATAGCAGATGGTGACAATTAATCCGGTGTCAAGTCACATATGCATATTATATATGATTGTCATGAAGGAAAATCGAAACCGCTTCAGTCCGTTACAGTGACCACTGCGCCAACACCAATGTCTACTCATGTGTATTAATGGAGGTAATACCTTAATATCAAGTGACCCATTTTATCTGCTGTTAAAAAAAAACTATCATACCGAAGTCTAAACTTTACGTAGACCGTACAATTCTTATATCCTTCAATCTGACGTGTATCGCAAAATCCGTTTTCCCTAAAACCAAATCAAAATAACCCTCGATCAGCACTCGGCTGACCCAAATTTATTCCTTTATATCTCGACTTTGCCCGTTTACAAAATACTGCCTATCACTTAGATTACCTTCCGACCCAATAACACTACTTTATAACCCAACTCTATTCGGATAATTGAAGATATATTATCCACTACACTAGAGGAATTCTTTTACAGGTAATGTTTTGGCGAGAAATATTTCAAAGCAGTAGGTAAGTCGTTATTTTACCCTTTTTGAAGAGTAATATTTAAAGGAACCAAAACCAAAAATGATATTTTTTAAAAAGTTATTTATTAAAATGTATGTCAGGAGTGGGATTCGAACCCACGCCCTCAGAGAGGACCAGAACAGCTCACACCCGCTGAGCGGGCAAGGAAACCTTGAGTCTGGCGCCTTAGACCGCTCGGCCATCCTGACGACTGGGAACACGGGTGAAATTCTTTATGATATTATAAAGGTATTGAGTAAATGAGTATGTTTACGTAACCTTGGTTGCGTAATCTGATATTATGCTACCGTGTCATCACATACCAGTCTAAATTAATATCTAGATTAGATAAAAATAAAATGGTAGGAATTGACCTGCCTACGTCAATTCACGTAAGTTAACGTTAAATGCAGGACCATTGGAAACATTGGTACCTAAGACCTTCGTAACTTTGAAAAAAATTATCATGCAGGGATTCGTTGAAATAATAACATTTTGCTAGTATTTTGCTTAATAACAAGCAAATAACTGTAGTATTAAATATGCAACCCATATTTGGCACAGCCATTTTTGTAAAATTGCATCTACAGCTAATTAAGCGAAATAGCTGAAATAAAATTTTCTCACTAAACGACGTTTAATATGAACTGAGAAATAGAAAAAACTCGACCAACTTTCCGAAGCAAACAGCAGAAACGAAAGCAAAAAAATATCTGTTTTTCAGAATTAAACTTAGTAATTTATCTTGGTTGTTCCGAGTTCGTTCGAGTTCTTTTTTGCGTTTTTAATTAGTTTTGTTGCCCTCGAGTCCGAGATTTCGGAAAATATAATGTTATCGTTATAACTACGAGACAAGTTTATTTCTTTGTATTTACTTTGGACCATTTGGTTTTTAATTCAATTATTTTTTTTTTTAATTTGTTGTGCGAAAATCTTGAGTCAAACTGTTTTTTTCTAACTCCGTAAGGTATAGGTAAATTAGTATTTCTATTTAAACAATATTTCGTTTTACACAAATTATATTATTTCAATTTAGCAGCGCTTTAATAAAGAATTTTTTTTTTTGTTTTCGCGTCATTAATATCATTGCTACACAATGTATTAAAATTTATACTAAGCTTGATATGATAGAATAAATATTTAAATTTTTTAACACAAATGAAATTTTTATGGTGATACATTTAAGGTACACCAAATTAGGTAAACAGACAGATTGGGTAAAAGTTGTTCAATAAATATGATTATAGCCCACAAAACATAAATATCATAGAAGAAATGCACCTTAAAACATTTATCTGTACCAACCAAAGCATTTCAAGTATGCTCCATAAATTAATTAAAATCTGACATAAAGATTTCCTAAAAAAAGAAGTTTTTCAACTCGAAACAAACTGTTAAACGTCTCGTTAACGCGGTAAACGACATGAAAATATTCTTAATTAATGTAAAATGAAGCATTACGAATTTCCAGAAAGTTCTTTGCGGTTTCATTTAATGAGGACTTTGAGTGCACTAAACAGTTGGAGACACCGCTACACGTTTGGACTGTTTTATAATTTAAAATTTTGTAACAAATTTGTATTGGGGTCAGTCGGGAAAAAAAGTTTTTTTTTTCATGATTAAGAGTGGAAGATATTTTTATATTATAATTGGAAGGTTGGCAGCATTGATAGTTTCAGCCGAAGAAAATATAGAGCAGCATTGGAGTGTGATATTTGTTAATTTTAATAGTGAAAACAATATAAAATTAAACAATTGAATATTTTTTTCTTAAGGGTATACTAAAAGTTTTTTTTATAAAGTTTTATGAATACCTATATATTAAGATATCGATAAAAAGAGAGAAGTTTAAATTGATTTTTATCTCCGAAAGCTATTACAATGTACAATCAAAATATAATCCTTTTGAAAATTTGCAAATAAATTATCAAATAAAAAAAAAATCGTAAAAAATTTGTAACGTTGAGCGTCACCAAAATAGAATAGGAGAAAAATATAAACTATTTAGACTTTTAAGCGAGTAAAACCGTACCGTATGACGTTTACAAGGTGTAAGCGTCATACGGTAGGGACATGTTTTTCTAATTTGAGCATAATCACGTGAAGTGGACCCCTCATTTACCACTTCGTCATGAAAATTTGATCTGATATTTCTAAACGATCTGTTTCGATCATACGATCACACAAGTCAGTCAATGTTGTGTCCTAATAACCATTTTAACAGATATATATTATGTAGTCCCTTTTTAAATAAACAGTAATTTTTACATTTACCTAATTATATTAAAAATATATTGACAGCGATAGTTTTAGCGTGATTAGACTGAAGGCAAAATTCCATATTCAAATGCATATTTTGGAAGCGGTTTTCGATATTTCTCAACGTCTTGTACTCTTGTATCTAGTATTTGGCGGAATATAACGTTGCACGTTATTTTGCCCGAATTTAACTTACGGTCTTACTTAGCTCTCTACGCCAAAATTTAATTAAAAGGTAAGATTATGTTATGGAAATTAAAATATAAAAGATAATATTTTACGTATAAATTGAGTTTTTGTAGTGCCACCTCAACTTCAAACAGCTTATTCTCGGTGAAATTAATTAATTTTTCTTAAGATTTTATGAATTTAATATGGGTATGAATAATGTAATTAAAATATTGTTTTTTTTTCTTTATTAATAAACTAATTAAGTAAACGCTATGATAAGTTCGTTAATTAGACTTTAATTAGATTTTGGAGAATCTTTTATTTTGAAAGTAAAATATAATCTATATTTTAATTTGTTTTGAAAATATAATACAATAAATATAGTAAAATATTGTAAGACTAGCTGACCCGGCAGACTTCGTACTGCCTCAATTTAGAACATTTGTATGGGAAATAGAATAGGTCTGTTTTAGAG
>DVVJ01001981.1:0-10400 GCA_018234505.1 Junonia neildi neildi
GCCACTGCTGCCACCAGTAGTTTCGCCACTAGGTACGGCAATAGTAAAGAATCAGTTAAAAGAAGTATTAAGAATTATATCTAACCATGGCGACCCTAGTAGCGATGTCAACCGAGTCCACATCGTTGCCGTATATGAGCGGGTTGAAGGGCTGCGGCGGCTGGTGTGCGGGCGTGGCGTGCGGTGACGCGAGCGAGAGGCGAGCGTGCGCGCTGCCCACTGACACGCGCCGGCTCTCCGGCGTGCTGTGTGAGCCTTCGCGGAATGATGCCGGCTGCACCCTGGTTAACATTAACTTATGGGTTTCTTCTGGTCCTCACTTTGCTTTATGTTATGAATATATTTGTGTAAATAAAGAGGAGTAATTTATTCTAGAAAACTGACACTGACAAAATGAAAAGCTGATTGACCTTACGTTAGACACACTATTTTAAATTATCCATATATTCTTAAGACATTGATTTTGATTCTTATATACGCTCTCTTCACTCTTTATAACAACGAAAGGCCTTTTCTTACGATCTTGGGATTTCCTTTTGACATGAAACTTCTTGTAAAATTGGATCGCTACTTTGGGATGATGAAATGGGATTATCGAAAATTTTACAAGTAGGTATATAAGATTTGTATAAATTAAATGTTATAAGGAATATTCCAGTCAAAAAATTAAAAAGAAATAATAAATTATAAATATCTTACTTGAGAGTAGCGCCGCCGACACTGTCCCTCCTTGAAGGCATAAGCGGGGCTGAGGCTTGCTCTGCTGAGCTGCTTGTTAAGCTGTTTATAGCCTAAGAAATAAAGTTTTGGTATATTAATACCATATAAACTAACGATTATATGCGTATAAGTATCGTATATTTAGATATCAAAACCTCTCAGTAAGTCATTCATTAAGAATTGCGATGCAAATCTTTACATACCTACTGAGATATTTTGATGTTTGGCTATGATATTAGTACCTACCGAGCGATAAATCTACTAGCACATTAAATGTAATATTATCAAATATTTACATAAATGCAATTCTTTCAATACCTTAACTGTCACGCGCAAACTTTAAGCTACTACATTCATTCCTCTATAACTACTACGTATTAGGTAGTTGTTTATATTTTAGCTTTTAAATACTTATTTAGTTTTTTTATGCATTCAAATAACTCAAAAATTACATTACAAAATAGCGAATATTATAATAAGACATACCTAATAATTTTTTAAGTTAGATACTCTAATTAATTAAAATCATTTTAATTAACTTTAATACAAGAAATATCTTATACAACTGTGACGAACAAAATAGTGTATTTTACATCACAAATTATTTACTTCATTGTATATAAATGGTCATACATGATGATCATAAAAAAGAAAAAGTTAATGAAATAAAAGATGTACCTTTCGAGATGTTTTTTTCAATTGATTTTAATTTAGGTATAAGTGATCTGGAGTTATGGTAACGTATATCAATATTTTATTAATGTCTAATAAAATAACATTAAATGCGCCTTGTAGTGTCTAGTTTTTTGTTACAAATCTTAAATAGTTCAATTTGAAAACACTTTAACTTAGTTTATATACATATATTAAAACAAGTAGTAAATTAAGATAATTTTTTATCACTATATTTGAGTATACAATAAAAATATCACCCAAAAGCCACATATTTTAAGCATACTTATTACTAGAAAAATCAGGAATAGTAATACCCAACTCCCACGCAACACATCATATTATTTGCTATTAAATAAAGACAACCTCTTTATCTTACTATTTTTATAAATACAGATGTTTGTGAGGACGGATGGATGGATGATACGAGTAGTTTCTGTTTTACACAAAAGTACTGAAGAGGTTTTGATAAAACTTTATAGTAATGTAGCCCGAATAACATGTAGGCTAGGTACTCATTGTATATTATTTTTATCAACATTTACGCGGGCGAAGTCGGAAGAAGATATTAGTTAATGCATGATTGTATTATAAAAGATATATTTTTGTCATGAACTTTTTAGACATAATTATCACATTAATGTTTCGTGGGCGTCAGCTATCGTTTTGTTCCAAAACTCAATACTTACATACGCAAAAACTTAAAAATACATGCTCAATGCAAACTAAAACGATGACTGAAATAGTGAAGCACACAAATAAAGCCACATATCATTCAGAAATACAACAATCATTTGCTTGCACTAATTTCAGTCAAGTTTTTCTACGTACATATGCCCCTCTTAGGTATGGAATGATCGACCTGGGTGAATTTTGTTTTTTGTTTTTGTTAGGTACGAATTGAAATTTAGTTTTAGTGTCAGTTCTAAAAGGTCGGCACATTTTATATAATGCTGGCTCAAAACTTTCAAACTGTTGTGAATAAGTAGTCAAATTGTGCAATGTAAAAAGAATATATATTTACACCAGTTCCGGCGGTTCCCATGACTTGCATAGCCTAGCGAAGTAGGGAAAAAGTGAGTAGAATGTTAGTGAAATCGAAAATTCGAAATCCGGAAAAGTAGATTTATAGGTCAATAAAGTTCAGTGTAAGAGTGGAAGTCTGCGATGAGAATAAGAATTATTTTATTCTTCAAATACAGCTAAAGGTATTCCAAAATGTTACTGTATTATAAATATTAAAAATAACAAAAAGTATTTCGACGAAAGAGTCAAGCAGTTTGCATTTGAGGAATAAAATCATCCCAGAGCTTTAAAAGCTAAAAGTACATCTTTAAGAAGTACACGTGAAAGCTAGATATTGGGCAGGGAGAATATTTAGTTGTATCTAATAACAGTTGTGAAAAGTTTTTGAATAGAATAGAAAACTGCCACAATTGCTTAGCGACACGAATAAAAATGCGCTCACGATTTGCGTGTATAAGAAAAAAATTAAGTGATTTAAGAAGACCACACACTTGTTCCAATGAAGTATTAAACTAAAATACCTGTTTTAAATGATTTTTCAAGACTGAGCTCTCTGGTTCGGGCAGAGGTGGCAAGTCTTGTTCGTTACCGGTAGGGCCCGTTAGTTTTGTTGCATCCAGGTCCACGAGCCAAATATCATCAGGCAACCTGTAAAATATTACTGTCTAATAAGCAATGTAATGTTAATATAGGGTTTAATCTGAAACTAATAAGCCAAGTAAAAATATTTTTACATCTTGTAGCCCATTGATTGAAGATGGTAACAGACTATAATATATTACATCACGTTTTGGCTCATAGTAACGAAGCTGGAACCAAAGGCTTCAAAGGACCACCTAGTAATTTATAATTAATAATATGAATACTAACCTGAAGTTCTTTTTGTAAGTCAGGAAAGTAGCCGGTATTCCAATAAGGAATGGAGTAGGAGCTAGCAGCAGTTGTTCGGCACAGCTCATACAGCTGGGTAGAAGTGGGATCGCGGGGAACATGTACTCGAGCGGGTACAGCATGGCGACCAGCGCCATCACCGACATAGATAGGGCGTTGTAGTCGCGGGACTGTACCACGACTTTGTTCTCCAGCATTATCAGTGTTAGAACCTTTAAGCACGTGTCTATGCCTGTTGGGGAAGAATAAACATTAATATACAATTTATTTTTTCATCTGGAAAGGATTTTTTTTTAAATTAAGGGAAATTGCATTACAAAAACTACACGGTTTTGAAACTGGATTAGACAGTTAGAAAATTACAATACGTATTACATAAATTAAGTATGTAGTTGATGAGAGGTAAATGTCATGGAATGACACGCTAAGTTTATCATAATCAACGGCATTTCAATTTCGGCAATACGTAAGCTAAATTTTTAGATCAATACTACAGTTACTGAAAAGTAAACTTTAGTATGATGCTCTAAGCTCTCACTGGCACTGTGGTCGGTCAGCGCAAACATGAGCGGTGCGTGGGTGGTAGGCGACAGCACCTCCAACTCCAGGCGGGTCTCCCCAGGCACGGATACGGGCGCCGACAGCAGCCGCAGGATCCACGTCTCAATCTCCTTCACGTCACGCACTACTATCTATCAGCAGTTAAATGTTCACGCTACTCACCGAGTAGTTCCAGCGGCAAATGTAGGGGGAAGTCAACGAGCGTGAAGCGCGTGTGGTCGGGCAGCGCGAACACGAGCGGGGCGTGCGCTGTCGGGGACAGCACCTCCAGCTCCAGCCGCGTCTTGCCCGGCACGGGTACGGGTGCCGACAGCAACCGTAGGATCCAGGTCTCGATCTCTTTCACGTCGTGCACTACTATCGTCGGCGTGTTGTCGTACGCCTGCCCCGTCAACACTGACCACACCGTATCTCTGAACGACGAAAATGTTTATTGCCGACAATAGATTTTTCTAGTCTTGAAGCTATGTTCCTAACCGGTGGTAGATTTTAAAGCACACTTTAGTTGGCCATTTAAAGTGCCTTTATAGTCTATTCGAATAAATCATATTGAGTTTGAGCTAACTTAATAAGACAACATGCTAACATCTAACTAAAAGCTCCAACTGGAGCTAGATACGAGCTAGAGCTATCGTCGCGAATTTTTGTACATTTTTTAAACCAATTTTGAAAATATTTTTTTTTCTTTTATTTAAGAAAAAAAAAAAACATTCAGGTCAGTCCTATACAATTATTACGACTCGAGGCAGTGAAGTTTTAAGCCAAAATAGTACAGCATTCAAGTAGACAAAATTATTTTGCTTTTTGAAATATTAATAAAATATAACTAATTATATAAAAATACCTATCCCAATATTATTTTTTTCTAGTAACATTATAATTGAGTAGGTAATCAAGGTCTTGACCCGTATAATATAAATGGCTACGGCTACATTTGCGTGGGTGGGTGTCGGATGCGATAACACTCACAAATAGTTTTATGCAAATTAAATCTCGTGTCACATCGATTGCTTCTTTATACAAAAGCGATTTTTTAAAAAACATTATTCGGAAAAATTATAATCATTTCTATTTTTATTAAACTTTCCATTGAGTTTGAATAAATACATACCTAAATGTTTGTCTAGACGCGCCGACACGTCTCGGACTGGAAGACTCGTTACAGGCATCGATTAATTTTTTAAGGATAAAGAGGCACTCTCGGAATGTTGAAAAAAAGGGATGATGGGATAACAAACATATGGACGTTAAGGAATGGTTCCGGATTCTCTGCAACAAAAATATATTACTTAGAATGTACGTACGTAGAAGTTTCTCGTATGAATATAATTGGAAGCCACTTAAGACATAATACAGTAAAACAAAGTAAGATATTATTCATGCAGTTTGATGTTGTTACGTTCTCGAAGCCAACGCAAACATAAGTGGTTTATTAATTTAACATCTTACATGTTTCTATTAAAAGTAAACAATGAGTAAACTTTTATGGCATATTATGAAAGTTAAATGTTATTATGAACGTAATTCAACATTGAAAACTTATTTTTCTTATTTTTATACTAGCAAAGTGCAGGACACTATATAGGCCATTGGGTCATAGAGCAGCATAGAAAAATAACTTTCGCATGACTCATCTGTAGGATACCTAACCCACCACTTTGACAGTCAGCAGAACACTACTATGCGTTTTAACAGAAACTTTTTGCCCCGCACAAACTCCTCTGGTGTTACATATGTTCATGGGCAGTAGTATTCACTTACCATCAGATGATCAGTCAGCTCGTTTATCATATCAGATCAGTCAGCCCAATTCTATAAAAAAAAATCTATACTGACTCGAATCTAAACGATGGGAAAAGTCAGTTGTAGACATATGAGGGGGGTCACCTGTCTCTTTCTCTGTCTGGGGCTGGGCGACTGCGAGCCGCCGCTCTCGGAGTCGGGTGACACGGTACGGCTGACCTAATTGTGGATATGAGGGGGGGGGTTACCTGTCTCTTCCTCGTAGCCCCTGGGCTGGGCGAGTGCAAGCCACCGCTCTCGGAGTCCAGGGCGTGGCGCGGCTGAGCTAGTTGTGGATATGAGAGGAAGGTTGCCAGTCTCTTCCTCGGAGCCTCGCGTACAGTGAGGGGGGGTTATTTGTCTCTTCCTCGTAGCCCTGGGGCTGGGCGAGTGCGAGCCGCCGCTCTCGGAGTCGGGCGGTGCGGCGCGGCAGAACTATTTGTGGATATAAGAGGGAGGTCATCAGCCTCTTCCTCGTAGCCTCACGTACAGTGAGGGAGGGTTACCTGTCTCTTCCTCGTAGCCCGCGGGCTGGGCGAGAGTGAGCCGCCACTCCCATAATCGGGCGGTGTGGTGCGGCTGAGCTACTTGTAGATATGAAAGGGGAGGTCACCTGTCTCTTCCTTGTAGCTCACGGGCTGAACGAGGCGCGGCGGCGCTAAGCTAATTTATATAAGAGAGGAATGAGGGGGGTTACCTGTCTCTTCCTCGTGGCCCGAGGACTGGGCGAGTGCGAGCCGCCGCTCTCGGAGTCTGGCGGCGCGGGCGCGAGGCGCGGCGCGGCGCTGCAGTCGCGCTCCGAGTCGCTTGGCGCCACGTTGCTGCTCCTATAGTCACTGGAACAGACGCTACGCATTACACTCTATCACTTTTATGCACGTCAAAATAAATCAAGTGAATGAAATCTTAAAATAATTTTAATAATTGGGTTCTAGAATACTCTTTGGGTACAGAATCCTAATATTAACACACTTATGATTTTAGTTATTCTAGATTTCAATGATACTTGTAAATAAGTCGTAATTCATATTTCGCATCATCTCCATCATCATCTTATATGGCTTTGTTATTTATCGATAAAGAACATGACATCAATGGTAATCAGCAATAATCAGCAGTAACCGGTGTGCACCTGGAGAACGCGGAGTCGGAGCTCCTCTCCATGGACTTGCGCCATGACTCGCGGCGAAGCACGCTGCGCTCGCGTGGACCCGGCGCCGGCGCGCGCTCCACTGCGCGGTAGAAGTTGATGCATATGCCGTACCGAGTTTTTCCTGGTGTGAATAATAAAATGTTTTATCTCTTAAACTGATTTAATTACCAAATAAAACGCTGGTTCAGTTGTAGTTGGAGGACACCTCGACACAAATCTGTTTGGCCATTCAATGTGATGGTACCAGTACATTGACCTTAACAGAGATGTATGAATCCTCTCTTTCTGTTCAGAAGTACTATTTTTCAAAAAGAACCGCTTACATATGATTATGCTATGTGCGTGCAGAAAAGAAAAAACCAAACGATTTTATTGGTAATTAAACGCAAGGTATTTTTTCTTCGCAGTGCAAAGTTCTGCACTGCGAACTCAGCCGCGAGCCACTAGGAAGAGACTTTGCACAGTGCAGAAAAACTTTAAAAAATTATAAAGGATTTGAATTTTAAACTAACCGGAGTCTTTGTCGGTAAGAGTAAAGACAAATGACGTGGTGTCCCGCGTGGTGATGTGAGCGAGCTGGCGCCGCGGGCCCACGGACACGCAGCCCTCGGGCTGACAGAAGTATACCATGTCCAAGGGCAGTGGGAAGTCATCGTGGTTGGTTAATGGGTAACGACGAAGGAGTTCTGGTGCCTAGGAATGATACAGAGTTGACTTTTAGAAATTTATATTAAAATAAAAAAAAATTAACGAATAAAAACACCTCATCGAATAAACAATTATAAGTAATAGCTTATGAAAAAGCTCGTAGAGGCATCTACAACGTTGATATTAGATCTACATACCTAAAGAAAAAAAACTAGGCTATAAGTATCCCAATCAGAATAATCACCTGAACTGGCGCCAATCCTTTTCCTGAAGTATAAGGTTTAGCTCCAACGATGGTTAAATAATCCACCAACCGTGGACATAGCTGCTGCCTTTGAATGTCCATATTATTGATATGCTCAATCCTAATTTCCTTGAATCTCTAAACATCAGTTTTCTTAAAACCATTATATTGTATTAAAATATTGCTTGTCATAGTTATTACTTATTATAAACCTGAAACAAATAATAACATTTAATGATATATGTATGTATATTTATTGCACCTTCATAGTTTTGCAGTAGGTATACATCTGTCTCTCCGCGGTTCGCTCAAATATCTATAATGCCTCCTAGAAAGCTGTAATTCACCGCGAGCATACATATATACATACACTATACAAGTCTACACAGGTACATATTATTTATGTATACTTGTTATACTTACAAAGATTTAAAAACCTAAAATAGAAAGTATAACAGTGCTAAAGCACAAACATCTATTTTTTTGCACCTTCAACTTTAACCGACTCGCTATGGGCACACTGGACCTAAAGCGAGCAAAATTCATGTTAGCATGTTAATTGTTGTTTATTCCATAACATAGGATATCGTTGGATAGGTCGATTAAAAAAGGTGTTGGTGTGGGAAAACCAACCTTTCGAGTGAGGAGCAATTTTTAAAATATTAAACTTCAAAGTAATTATTCTTAGTAGAGCGATAATCTAAAAGGACAATTATCACGGCCGAGTAGCTTTTTATGCTTAATAACTTAATAAGTAAGTAAATTAAAGTACAAAGTAAAATTCTGTGAAAATTTTACTGAAAACTTTTAAGAAAAACATGTTGCGTTGTTATTGGCCCGAAACATACTGGGCCTACTCATTAATGTTTTAATTCTCCGATTTATTTGTGTTGAAAGAGATACCTGGTACCTGGATACATAAGCTATTTTTATTATATCATGCGCAGGAAACTGTAGAGGAGCCAGCTAATAGAAAACAATAAAAAGTTTATATTTAGGTACTTTAAGAAAACTCATAACCATAATCACTTTATATCAAAGCTGTGTAATATACCAAAGCTTTTATAGCATATTGTACCTTCAGTTTATAGCATTATGTTCGGCTACCCTTGGCCTATTTACCGCTGCGACCTAATTTAATTGCGGACCGTTCAAGCCGCAAGCGTACTCCCCACAAAGCCTTAGGGCGTTTATGGACTATAAACTATAAAACTTTAATGGTTATGTAGGAAGCCGGCAGTAGGCTATAAAATTAGATAATGTAATCTCGCTATATTAAATGGATTAATATAAACATAGAGCTACGGCATATCAGGTATACGTAGATATATATTCATAACTAAATACAACTAATCATTGTGTCATCGAGAGTATTCATTGATGTTAGTTTTAATAGTCGATTTAAATCCTCAGTGGTTTTTATGATACTATTTAATGTTAAAACTACTACTGTATTTTTTGTTTAAATTGTTAAATGAATAAAAAAAAAGAAAAAACTCAAAAACGACTAGACCGACAATCCTTTTTTTGATTGATAAAGTAGGTAGTACATACATACTCACCATATGTTCCTATTGTCAGTAGGTTAGGATCTGATGATCAAATTCTGGAAATATTAAGGAAAATGCTCAAATATTATAGGTACAAGAATAACTGTTCATAAAAACTATTTAGCACCGACTTAAAATATTTTGCCTGCTTTGCACCGACTTACAAAAGTTGTAGGAAAAATGTAATGTAATTTTTAGTTTAATTTTAATCTCTGTTTATTTTTTGCAAAAAAGTTATTTTCCCTACAGTTTAATACAAAAGTATTAAGATATCTTGAATATATAAAACCAATATTTATTTCAATCAATACGTACAATATTTCCTCATCGTACAAGGAAGTGAAAATAACACCAAAAATACAATATTAAAATTTTTACCAGAATTCCTTATACCGATAATGACAATCTTTTATAAAAAAAAATAAATAAAAATATATTTTCTGCCATTTCTTTTCCGCGGCGGCGGGAAAAATCATAAAAAGGAAGTTTCATAGCTGTCTTCTCGCTGACAGCTGCTTGTCAAATAATTGACTTCATTAAATGTTCTTTTTCACGAAAGTAACGGAAAGTATTCAATTGTTTGGCATCCCATTCAAGTTATTTTCAATAACATTTTCTGTGGCTGACCCAGAAGTATGATGTTGTTTGCACCTAAATATGTTTTACTTCACCTATTAGGTATCTATTGTTCTATCTGTAGGTGTCTATTTTCCACCAAAATTATGTTTGGAGCATAACGTGTTATTAGATTTATTTTCTCCTTAGAAGTGTCAAAAGTGACGCTATCGTAAAATGAACGTGGTGAACGTAAACTGTTGGACGTAAATCTGTTTGTTTTTACTTAAACTCAGTTATTGTTTTATTGTTGTTCTATTTATTATAAGCTATTACATATTTACTTTGCCGTGTCTTCTTCCTAGCATCTTCCCGGATTTAACCAGGGTCTGCTTTATTCTAGCCTAGGTATTGATAGATTACTGATTTTTATGCAGAGTAATCCAGTAATCCAGTAATCCAGCAGAGTCCAATAGAGTTGAAATTTCTCATGTATGCATCTATCAGATGACATTAAAATATTATTATGACATAGAGCTAATATGATGGAGCTAGAAGGTGGATAAGCAGTGGTGAATTTAGGCTTGATGCCGACTGG
>DVVJ01001982.1:0-10400 GCA_018234505.1 Junonia neildi neildi
GTTTTAAAGATTTAAGCGTTCATAGGGACATACAACATGACAGAAAAAGCGACTTTGTTTTATACTATGTAGTGAAGTGAGTAAATCAACAATGTTTATTGTTAGTTCGTTCACCCTATCGCCAAGGTCTCGGTTAAACGATATTTTCGCGTCCGTTTCAACGCACACACGCCCGCTTATGCACATTTTCAAGTACGATGCACTAAGTTGGCGGAATGGGAGCACGTGATGCGAATACAAGAGCGTCTATCTGTCGGTCAGATATTATCTGACTATAAACACTCGTTGATGCCGGCCACTCCCCCGTGAACAAATCGAATCCTCCTGTGCGCTCGTGTCTAGTAATCACATTTAACGAGTATGGGAACACCGACCTGCCTTCTTATGTGCCACCATCGATCATTCGATTGTGACTGTTCAATGTCATAGGTTTTCCGACGGCTTGTTCAATTACGTTGAACATTGTCCCCGTGTGTGCTATGCTAATGGCTTAGCGTTGAGTTACTGTCGTTTGACTAATAGTATCGATTAATTTACTACGAACACTCGATTACAGTACAAGTTGTGTTACATCATAATTAACATTTGAGGCATTAGTAAATCTGTATGATTTGTGGTTTTTTTTTTTGGGTAAAGTTAAAAAAAATGTCACGCGATATTTTTCATCGATGAGGCGTGTTCGCCGGTTGTTGTGATTTTCCGAGTCATTAAATCTCAGAGGCTCGTGAAGGTTCCCCACGTGGACGCGCGCTTAGATTTTTTTTCGTTCCAGTAGCACGTCGTTCATCATGACGCGTTTATTATCTTCGTGGCCTTGGCCGTGAACGGTCGTGCGGACAGCGGACACGAATATATGCTTATTGCTTACTATGGACGAAATGAGATTTAATAAAAAAGCTTTTTTTGTTAAATTTAATATAAATATTGTTGTGGAACTACAATTAGTTTAATACACGATAGATTCATTAAGTTAATTCTTAATTTGATTTTAATTCTATATAACCATTAATTGGCGGGTTTTTCTTATTTTTTCTTTCGTCAAATATGTTTATACTTCTGTTAGAAAAAATGATAATTGTACAACGTGATTTTGTAGGGCTATTTATTGACGTTGGTAACAGCCTATAAGCCCCCTGCTGAGTTCAGCGGAGCAGAGAAAAAAACGTCCACTATCGAATATAGCCTGGTTTCATAGTAATGTAATCGTGACGTCATCGCGACAGTAATTATAGTAAAAGTTCGTGACCATCGCACGCTTCGTCGCCTAATGCATATTTGAATATTATAATGAAACCTACGTGCCTACTTTTCAAAGGTAAATAACCGCCTCATTTTCACAACGTAACAGTTAAAGAAAATAGGGTTAGTTCGATAATAATAGTTATAAATTATTGTTTACAGAGATTTTCCATATCCAATGGTCATTGGATCCAAGGATCATTTTATGGTATAAAGTAGACGTGCCTGATGGAGTCACAGTTTTTCGTAAGTTGTCTGATTGGTTAAAGATAATGGTATATGTACAGATTTTCGAACCGATCAATGATCTTTATGTTTGCTCCATCCCATGTGACATTGGCGAAAAAAATATGTGACCAATTAGCACAACTAAAAGCAACTAAGCAAATAACCTGCCTAAAATTCTATTTTAATTAAACAAAGAAGATAACCTATTCCTCTACCAAACTGTTTGATTTCATACAAACAAACAAGTTAGTGTTCGTAAAGTGGACATAAAAAAAACCTCATTTGTAATTTTCTATTCAATAAGAACATTAATTTTACTTAATCGTACTTCTAGAGGACGTGAATGTAAAGAAGCAATATTCATTTCGTACAGTCCAATATGACTTTGTGAAACGCGTTGAATCTACCGAAGCTTTAGATTGCCTGTTACCGTTTTATAGGACGTCTACACCCGGTGTCCATTTGGGCCAATTGCATCAATCGCCTGATGTACCCTTTTCAGATTAACTCTCGTTTTACATTCGCAGAATCCAATACATGCTTTATACCTGTGGCATCTATTTGGTTCGGACGGCACTTGAATGTGTCGTTACCTTTAAATTGTCGTATGTCCTCTGTTTTATTGTGGCGGGTGTAATTGTTTTTTTTTTATTATTATTTAGGCATGTACAATAAGTTGTACATTACATACACAGTGCAATATGGTCATTCAGGTTAATCTACGCTTAAATTACAATAACATATTTGAATCATATTCAAAGGTAAATTATTATTTAGTTCTTAAATATGTTTTGATACAAACGTTTGTTTTTGTTATTGATTGTTATAGAGCCTATTATATACAGTTTTAACAGCTCGTAATAGATGTGTAATTTTATGAAAAAAATAGAATCCATTAAATAGGCAATTTATATCCGGATCCGTGTAGAATATTACTACAAAAACCCTGTGTCTAATTAATATTATTATATCTAAGTAGGTATATTTACACGATCTTCTAAATAATACGCGATTTTTACTGGAATCCATAATATTCGAGGAATTATGTATTTAAGCTTAAAATAGTGAACTTTATTAATATCTAAAATATGTATACACACTAAATTTTAAAACGATTTTTAAAAGGTTTGTTGAATGTTGTCGATAATAATTGTTATTTATTTTTTCTTCATTATATGAATATAAATCTAAGGAAAAAAACATATTTTTAAATACCGAAAGAGAACTTAATTGTAAATATTAAAACATCTGTATAAATACCCGTCAGGCAATTAAATAAGTGAATCGAATACCTCACATGGTTTCTAAAGTATTGTTGTTAATAAATCATTATATTATAAAAGATTGTATCGTGGAGTGTTTTATAAAAGAGTGTATAATAAAATCAACATATTAAAACCGTTCATAAAAACAACGCCTTAGCAGATTCGAATTAAATTTCTTTGAACATAATAAACTGTAATCGAAATGCAAATTGAACGCGCGTCGCTCGATCGCCGGCTATAAAATATAATTTTTCAATATACCGAAACAAGTACGTATGACGTCAGTGCGATTACAGTATTACATACATCATACTTATTTTGCAAAAATAACACACTTTAACAAGTCGATGCTTGGAGATGGCATCGCCGCGGTCGTCGACCCTGTAACGTTCCGACGAAATTATTAATAATTCAACCCCTTAGGTTATTACCTTTGTAGTGAAACTTTTAATACGCTACAAGCAAACGTAAACGCTAATTCAGCGTTGATCGCAGTAGCAGACCACGTCTAGTCTAGCTTAGACTTTATTTAATCAGCTAATTAGGTATGCACGGTCGTTGACATCTGTTATTATAACAACTCCGTGTCAATTTGGAATGTGTTTTTTATCATTTAGCACATCCATATAATTTAACTAATATACATATAAATGTGAATTTAATATTTATTCTGTCTGTTACGATTCAACTACTTAAACAATTATTTCGACGGTGTATTTATTACGTTTACAGAACAAGACGTAGGTTACTTTTCGACTAAAAGCAAACTAAAACTAACTTTTTTTGATGGATAAGTTATAACTGTTTGACCGTTACTATCTAATTAGCTGTAATGAAATTAGAATTTAGCATACTTAAATTACTACCCCAGGGCTAATTACTATCGCTATCAATAAAAATAACATTTTAACAATTCGGCGTCTTACAAAAATCAGGAATGAACTGTATGTTTATTTGTAGGGTTTGATGACAATAGTTTTAAACAGTTAGTTGACAACTCCCGGAATTGACAAATATTCATTACCATAACCGAAGTCGCAGGCAAAAAGCTAATGCGAATATAAATAAGGATATTAACAATATCTAAGCGTTTTATTTAGATTTACGTTTAACACTGGGCAATAAACATAAGGAGACGTTTGGTGAAAAACAAAATATTTAAATTCTGCAAACGTTACTTTTATATTTGTAATGCGAATTGTAATGTTTTAGGGTTCATAAAAATGGGCATTAAAGTGTTTAGAGAAGATAAATATGACAGAGAACAATGCGCTTCTGAAATAATTTGACTGTAATAAAACAAGGGAGACGTGGCCGTTTGGATTAAATAACCGCACATCATAAGCTGTTTGTTGTGACTAATACTAAACTACTATACTTAAATCTCTTTTCGCTATACTAAATAATTAATACAAAAGACATCGTTGGAACTAATGTAGCTAAAATTGCTACAGTTGTTGTTATTTAGTTTTAATCTCACTATTTTTATCATGCACAAGTCGAAGTCCACGCTGATGATGCCGTGGGCAAAAGCTAGTTCAAAAGGAATTTACCATGAATATCCTACATTAAATTCATTACAAAATAACTCGGCATAAACAAATAGTAATTACACCATTGACTAATCATTATGTTGAAATGTTACCGTTATATCGTCCTGTCAATTAGACGTAAGGTCTAGAGCTATTAAGGGGGTATGCAGAAACAGGCTCGTAAAGTTTTTGCTTTAGAATGTGATGCAACCGATAATACCGGTTTACGTTCGATCGGCTCCCCGACGTCTGGCGGAGATGCTCTAGTCAATGGACTTAAAATGTTTGCATTGAATTGGTTAACCTCGAGATATCTGATTCTCATCTATCATAGATAGTTTCTTATTGCGAGATATTTTGTGAATTATCTTTTGTCGTTGAAGAGAAATTGTTTAGCGTTATCGGTTCTATATTAATCGTTTTGATGTTTAGATTACGTTGTAAGTATTTGTTATTTGGATAAAGTACCAACATTTGTTTTATTGCTCTACTGTTATAAAATATATTTGGTTTTAGAATCGTAAACTAGAGCTAATCGTAAAGCGGTTATTCTTGCTTAAAACGCTGCGCCGCTATTTTTCTTGAGAATAACCTTTGACGATAAACATCGCAATAATAAGTTAAAATCGAGATTGCTCCCTAAGAATAGATTCCGATAAAAGATGCTTCTGTTTCGCAAATGTCGACACCATAACAAGCGAACTATTCTCACGGTAGCTCTCGAGAGACGAACGGAGAAAGCCTTATCTTACGTATCGGAGCGCGAACAATGTGAAGAGCATACCGGTGCTTATCAACTTCGGTCAATCTAGTGCTCATTCGACTTTCACTCAGCGAATAGTCTATAACACCACTTTGTTTGCACCCGTCTTATTAGCACTCGGAAACCGCTAAGGTTTCACCGAGATTAGTAGCTCGCTCCGACGGCTCGTTTTCAATATACACACCGAACGCATTTCCACAAACGTGAACGACCGTCGAGTTTCGTATTGTTTACGAAATGAGAAAAGGACATCCATCAGGCGAGAGGCGGAGGTTTTTTAGCGTTTAATATTCAATAACACATCCATAAGCGTGTATTGTGTTGGGAGTTATGCCCGTTCGGGAGACGATGGTCGCGCATGTTAAGCTAGTCGTGATTTAGTGCAGGGCCGGGCTCAGCCCACGGCCCTAATTACAAAGTGTAATGAGATGACGCCCGCGCCCGCTGCGGCGAACCGCCCGCGCCTCTGCCTCACAGAAAGCCAGAGTGCAATCTCACTGACATCGATAAGCGTGTTCACACATCAACCGTGTATTATCTTGAAACGCTTAATTAAATAAATTAACTACCGTTGGTGCGGAATTTCAATAAGGATAATGATTGGGTATCAATGTCTGATACTGGTTCTGGTAAAACAAATTAGCCAAATAAGATTTTAATCAAAACAGCACTTAACTTTTCAATGAGTAATACCCATATTTATAAATCTATTCCATGCTGAGTCATAAATCGAAACTAGAAAAACTTCTATGTTCTCTTCACACATATTACGAGATTCGTTTATGTGGTAAAAGCCGAAATGGTAACAGCCTGCAATGAAAAGGTACTTAGAAACATCTCTTGTTTCTGGCATTTGAACTTTTTACTCATATCGGTTACATAAAGTTGTAATCGTCTGTCAGCCTCAAAAATCTGTCTGCAAGTGCCCTTAAAGAATATTCAAATTTAGATCGACAATATAAACGTGACACGATCCGCTATACACCCACTAAAACATGCGACACGAATGCTCCAACAACGAGCGATAGTTTCCAATCCGGACAACTGATACTCATAATCTAAGGAGAAGATCGAAGATAAGGCGCTTAACTCGACGAACTTAAAAAATATACAAGCTTAGACGATTACGCATCAATTGTTTCATTGTTCCGCTGTTTATGCTCTTGTTCGTCAAATTGGTAACTGTTCTTTTGAAATTCTTCAGCCATTTAATTTTTATTTTTAGTGGGAGAATATTGTTTTATTTTACGGCATTGATTGAAGTGCTCTTGTGTAAAACACAAGTATAATTAATTAATTCATGTATAATATACGAACATTATCTGAAAACATTGATAATGTTTTCAATTTTCCTTGACGTTAGACCCATAATTTATAAACCTTATCTTAAAAATATCACGAGCTAATAACTTTTTGTTATTTCAATGCTTAGCTTCTGAAAAGAATGTGAGACAAATCGAAATGACTTATATTGTTCGTTTTTCTACCTTAACTTTTCTGTGGGAATCCCGCCAGCTGGTCTAAATGGAACGTCTGCGTCTAACGTCCCCGCATCACATCCGATGTCGTCAGAACAACGACCGCACTTTATTAAGTGATTTCACTTAGGGTCAGATTTCCCTCGAACATACGGATCGAATTCATCCCTAAAGCATTTAAAATAATCAACCTTCAGATTTAGACTTCGCTAAATGTTTCTGACTTCTAAACAACCTTGTGATTCATTTATAAAAATCAAAATACTAAAAAAGTAAAGTTCTAATGTGTGTAACGTAATAATTATGCAAATCCATTAATCTCTGCCAAGTTATTGTTTTCAAAATATAAGTCATGGTCTTTTTGTAAATTCGAAGTAATAATAAATCATTTTAGAATGCCTCAACACTTTGCCAAGGAGTGATAATTTTCAGTATTTTGATTACGAATTCATTGTCGTAATTTAAAATGTTTTCCAATACCTTTGCGATGATTGAAGATGCTATGATTAGATTTCACCATTGTTCATGAGGCACTTGACAATCTTATGTTTAATTTCACAGACTGATGTTTCCTTATTTCGTACGGAACAGCCCATAGCTTTTTATATGGCGTCGTTCGACTGTTAATAGAAATCAAACATGGATGATTTACCATGCGATTAAAATTTTTTGCCACTCACCGAAATATGAAACTACGAAATTATTGCGATGGAATTGATTGCAAATCACTTCTTACGAATACAGACGCACGATTTACGATTTTGTTACAATAACGGTAGCTTTTTGCTGGTGATCGCAAATGAATTTTTTGCCCCGCTCGAAAGTTGAGCAGTAATCGACACTCGATTAATGGTCCCGGCAACGCTGCAAGGGTATTTGTTGCTAAGCCAGCGGACGCGATTAATGTTTTAGGATCGCGTCTCGAGGAGCAGGATGTTGTCCAGGAAACTGTTCCTATTGTGTGCCAACTTTATGTTCCAACTTTGTCTGGACGAAAATACTTGTGGGAACTGTTGTAACATTTCATATCTAAATATAATAAAGTAACAAATATTGCTGAATAACGAATTTAATTTTAAGATGATTTAAAATATTTTAATGTGCAATGATTTGCTAAAAATGACTGAATCATCAGGTATATTTGGTATTCGTGGAAGTTTAATCTAAATGTCTGTTCATAATGTGTCTTCAACTAGACGGTCCCTGCGGCTTTGCCTGAGTTAAATTTCGGTACTTGTCTGATTGATTAACGGTCATGGTTATTGTTCGATTTTTGTTGGCATGATCAACCTTTCATGAACTTGTTATCTAATGAAAAAAAATCAAGTCAGTTAATAGTAGTTATTAATATGTAGCCCTAACATTAGTACCCCGAAAAGAAACTTTTCGTTATATTTGTATTAATAATCTTAGAAGCTATAAATTGACACCTTAAATAATTTCTCGTTTTAAATGTATATGTTTTGTTGCAGTAACTGCCACCCAACCACCGCAGAGGCCTTGGATACCCTTGACGCGACCGAACAGGACTCGTCCAACATGTAAGTACATCCATTTCTTGTTTTGGCGATCTGTGTCAATGCCGTGCATTTTAACTCGAAAATAATGAAAAAAATTTTATTTGAATTGCGTAAATATGTATGTTAAAATGGATTTAAATCTCTTTTTCATATTTGGTTTTGCTTTTTTATTTCGCAACAATGTAATATACGTTCTCATATTAGATATAATTCTGTTAATGTAAAAATTAAATCTTTAAAGTGCCACTCCTTGTTATACATGCATTTGTCTCGCCTTTATAAATCATAGCCGAGCAGCTTTTTAATCTACAAAAGAAATTGCAGATAGAATAATTAAAACATCTGCAAGCCGGTTCCAATTATCTACAATGTTAATTGTCTATAAAACCGCAGAAAGTTATTAAAAAAGCGTTAATAGAATGATCGGGAACGAGTTTCTGTCGTTAATTATGTGTTAGTGGCACGTATGGGTGCGGCGCATGCGGTTAACCATAAATAAACTAACAGGGACCGCCCTGCGCTCTGAACGTCCTCAGTGTTCTGTAAATGTATGGACTGAGTGATGGCGAATCGCGAATGCAGATGACGTAGCATAGGAACAAGCGGATTGTTGACATTATTGGTCGTGCTAAGAGACGTCGTATTGCAGGTGCTTCTTCGCTTCTCAGATGAATTAAGCTGATTGAAGAACTTGCTTTATGCACCAATACATTTTCGAATGGATTCAAATTGATGGATTGTTTTGTGCACCATGGATTTACTATCACTGCCACTACATTTAGCGTTCATCCTTCGAGATGACATATTGCAGAATGCGGCTTGCGGTGTAAAAAGTAGCGATTTGTGTCTGTTAGTGCAGACTGGAATATTTGAAAGGAGCTAACTCGTGTTAGTCAAGCGTAATCAAAGATGTCGCGTGCTTATTTCGTTCGTCACAGATTTTTCGTCAACAATGCGCTGTCACTCAGGACGCACAGTCAAACCGTACATCCTCATACATGTTCGTAGCATCTCATGTACGGGCATGTACGTATGGATGCCTGTATGGGCGGTATCCTGATCGTAACTCCGCTCATGATTGTAATAATTCAGCTCCACTGCTTGGGCATCTCTCTCGGTGGTTCAATTCTAGATATCTTTATTGAAATAGATGTAGTTTTTTTCGTCTTTATTTATTGTACCCGAGGACTTGAGTATGGACGATGGAGTTGCGAGGAATTTATTATGTTGATTTTATAGAAATAAAAATAGTATTATATTTACTAGTTCCCCTGTAATAAGACGTCTCTGTCGACATAGAACTTAACCAGAAAAAGACAGATGAAACACAGGGCAGGTTTTATTGACTTTTACAAAATAATAATCATTTGATTTTGACCATATACTCGTTAAGAAGAAGAGTTATTTTCAGAAATGTTAAATGTCTGGATCTCATCTGAGTCACACTCTCTAGAAAAACAAAAGCTTAACGGATGATATTTTCCTTATAAGCAGGAAAACTTTATAGTCTCATAAACTTTTTCCTACTTTTACGCAGTGGTTGAACATCAGTAGTATGTTCCATAACCTTGTGTTATTATCACATTTTTACTGTTATATCGAATTCGATATTATTGAAGGAGTCGTGAAAAAAAGAGCGCTTTCAGAAACAATCAATAGAACGTAAGGAATAAATTGTTTTGATCTCCAATCGGCGTTGCGTCCTGCGTCCAGGCATGGAAGCGATCACGACACGCGATACACGTCGATTAGACACTATATGTATGCACTTCCTTCATCTATGTTTTGTACACACAAGTTTTTACTCTCCTTTTTAAGTCTCTATGTATTACGGTGCCAGCGATATTCTGATAAGTCGTTACATCACGCCCTACTTACACTAATAATTATGTTTATTGATAGTGTAATGCAATTTAAGTAATAAAATTGCAACAAAACCCAACAGAAGTCTAGTTTAATTTTTTATTCCCAAAAATAATTGTAGCGTGACTAATGATCGCGAAATATAATTTCTAAATTATTTTCGACATCATTTAAATTTAATTTTTATTTAAAGTAACAGCAGATATGAGTGTTAAGATTTATCCTGATAATATTACCCGTTAGTTTATTAACGGAATAATTTGCATAGAACTGGCAGAGGCGTCTGTAGTAATTACAGACGATTTTTTATACAGTTCGGTTTTAGGAAAACGAATAGGATGTTATGGGTATAATTTTTGTTGCATTGCTTTTAATTAGAAATATTATTGTAGTTCTAACTTTAGAAGTATAATCTTTAAAGTAATCAAACATGTATAATTATGGAATGATGAACAGAATTTTTAAGTTTGGGATTTTGTGATCTATTAAAATTTAATATATTTTTATATCAC